>BGPT01001290.1:0-15678 GCA_003297045.1 Symbiodinium sp. clade C Y103
GACCATTCTAGGAGACATTTGGGGTCCAAGACCATTGTGGAAGAGAGTTTGACCGATCACTCTCTAAGAAAGTGATTGGATCCTCAGGGATATATATATATATATATATTATAGAGAGATATGCACTTGTTTTCTAATATTTCTTGTTGATGCCTTCACAAGCCATGGCTTGAATAAATGGTATAGCTGGGCATCTTCAAACCGGCTCCCTGAGGCCCTAGGTTTCCCCGACGCTTTGGCCAAGTTCACACTGTACAAACAACTGCCCAAAGAAGGGCTATGCTCTTCCTGAGCACGGCATGAGGTGACAAAAATTCACATTGCCATCCTGGAATAGATAGAATATGGATGAACATGGAATGTTCAATAGGATTCCCACAAATTCCCATGTTCCCACTTTTCGGTGTTTTTGCTAGAATTTCATCCCACTTTCCATATATTCTATGACTCGTGAAACATCACAACTGTGGATTTGATCATCCAACATCGCGGAAAATAGTGGTTCAAACATGTTCAAACATCAACAACTCGTACATAAATGTGGTACAATGTCGCGACACTCAGGATCTAACCAGTGAATGATGGACATGTTTGTCGTCTGAAAATGGGGTAACCAATGCTCATCCTCTCGCATTCGGCGTTGAACATGTCATGGGATCCAATGGGGGCCATGGGAATCTGCTGTGGCTCAGAAGTCTTCAGGCTTTTCAAGGATCCTTACACTCAATGGTTGGGGAGAATTTTTGGGGGAAGAACTCAACAAATCGTGTGATAAATTGCAGCATTGGAAAGCTGGAAATCATGCTGGACATCTCATCTACGGCATCATGGAAAACCCCATCCATTTGGGAACCCGAAATTCTCACACCGGGGGCATAACTTTAAAAGACCGATTCTCGGAGGATGCCAGGAATAGGACTGGGATGTCGACCTCCTACAATGTGGGGCCCCCATTCGATAGCTAAGTTGGGTTATAACACCAATAACTATGGTTTATGGTAGTTGTAACTATAGTTAGATATGGTTATAAACCAACTTAGAACTAGGGGGCCCCACATTGTAAGGTTGTTACCTCATAGCTTATTGACTTTTAACCTATCACCAACGGCTGGGGATAAACAGGAGGCCATCACCCTTAAATTGCTATGGGAAAAGATAGGCAAACTGAAACTGTGTTTCCTGACTCAACATGATATGAATTGATATGAGCATTCTATTTCACCAAGCCGGTGCTTCAATACAGAATGTTGTGGATGGGCAAAAACTGAGGTCGCTGGGGCCAGAGTCTGCGGATCGTCCCATTGACACATCTTAAGTTCCTCTCCTCGTCCGTCTCGCAGGTGTCAGACAGATTTCTGGCGGGAACACAGACTCTCTCGTGCCGGCTCACAACAATCATTGTTTTCATGGCGTCAAATATATCCAGCGGAAAAAAAATAGCAACTGTTTTGATGGAGGAAGGAAGTAAGCAAGGAGAACGGAAATTTGAGTGGTGGAATCGGGCTACAGGCCCACCTTAAGCCTTACACGTAAACATGGTTCCAGTATGTTCCAGTCCCCCCATTTTATCGCAAATTGAACGTGCTGTACTCAATCTGTGTTTTTAGACATTGTCAGAGCGATCATTTCCTACAGCACTGTGTTTTGGGAGTCACCATGCACAACATCCACATTAGCACAGATCTTGGATTTCTTGCTGTTTCTTGGTGATTTCGGCGGAGTCTTCACTGGAGGTTTTGCTGGGATCATCCAAATTCAGAATCCAATGGCAGCTTTGGTGATGGTTGTGGCAACTTTATCGGCGGCATCGCAAAACTCCTTTTCGCTGCCGGAGAACCACTGGTACCCTGGATTTTGCTGAAGGTGGCACCACAACTCCAATAATCAGGGTTCATGACACATATCTTTATAGTGAATGGGGGTTATAAACCAACCAACATAAAAAGGGGGCGCCACCTTGGTTGATGGTAGAGAAATGGAACCATTGAATGGGGTAAAACGTAAATCCGTGGTAATCAATCATGGCGTTCTGGACAATAATCCATTGAGTTCGGTGATTTTCCTAGCTATAAAGTATAAACCAACATGGGTTTGACTGAACAGATGGTACCTGTAAATCCGTCGCTTAATCCTCATTTTCCTTGTTGAAATGGTCAGACGGTGTTTCCTCCATTTTCAGACAAACCCACATTGATAGAGGATTTCTCAGGTTTTACCTTTTGGTTATTTAACAGTTCGCCATGGAAAATGGCTAATTTTGGATGATTTTCCCATTAAAACCTCCATTTATAGTGGATTTTCCATGGCTATGTTAGTCATAACCAGAGGGTATTTCCAGAGACCACCTCAACCAAGTCCAGCTTCGAAGCTGAACTTTCCTTTGAAGTTCATCTCAAACTGGGCACTCTGCGCCGCCTGGTGGCGGTGGTGTTTGCTGGTGCTGGACGTGGTGACGTTGTTTCCTGTGGTACAAATTGAGATGACCAACATGTGCACATGTCTATCCCTCATCTCAAATCGATCAATGCAGAAAGTCTATTTGTATCATTGTCTTGCGTCGTCTTCATCTTGATATGTCGTAATCAACATCTGCTCTGTCCAAGCAATATATATATATTATAAGATGTACATGACTTCATTTGTGTGATTTTGTTGTATGTGAACGGACAACCATATAAAAAAGAAAAGTCTCCGGAAGGACAATGGCATTGATATTGAACCTGTGACATGATTTTCTTTGCAATTCAAGGGCTCACTCAACCCCTGAAGTCTGTGCCGCATGTGTTAACTGCGACTTGTTGCTTGAAAGAGATTTCTAGTTGGTGGACCGGTGGATAACAATGATCCCCATTGAAACACTTCGCATAACTCTCGATAATCACACTATATCCATTGAATTGTTGATGAACTACAACTTTATTGTTCAGTCATAGGGGGGCTATACTAACAGGGCAGACCCCACTCAGTGATCACTTCAATGATCCACCCTAAGGTGACCCCGCCAATAATAACGGGCAAATCTTCACCGTGTATCATTGAGAGGGTTACCTTTGAACATACCCTTATCTTATTAATCATCATAATATTTCAAATAAATTCAAATAATGTCAGTCTCATTACTAGTAACATCTACTAAGCGTTTTCTTTCTATGGCGGTGAACCCCAATGACTGAAAATGACTATATTTCTATCGTGTTAAATCGTGTCAAGTATTAATCTACTGTTAACCATCTATATTGTGGTTGACCATCCCAATTAACTCCTGTTGAGTTATCTATTGTTAAACATCTATTGTTAACCCCAAACCCACAGGAGTGAGCGGGGGCTCTGGGACGCACCTCACTGTCTCTTGACTGAGTTCCTTACAGAGGTTTCCGCATCTAGCAGCACCACAGCAGGGAATTCCTCCAGCTGCTAGATTTGGACATGCCGACAAGGTGGCGCAACCAAGTTATAACTAGTTTTCATGGGGATTTCATGGAATCTTCATGGGGATGCATTGAGATTCAATGGGTGAGAATCAGATATAACCAGGATAAACACGTACAGCAGTTTCACTGTGGTTTAACCATCAACAAATGGGATTCGTCATGGTATTTCCGATTATTTAAGCAATAATGGAGTCAGCCGAGTGAAATGTTTGTGGCTTTATAAGCCACATGATCTGTAGAACACCAGAGACTGAATATCAGATCTACGCTTTTACCAAATGGTGGTACCTCCTTGTCAATTTGCCGAGCCAGCCACTTGGTGCACCACTGAAGAGTTTTTCTTGTTTCATTTCCAGCTCTTCAAGAGCTTGCAGAATCCTGCATCGAGGTTCAGCTGTCTCTTGCGGGCATACCCCGCGCCCTCCTGTTCATCATCATGGCTATTTCTACGATGCATTGTTCTGGATGGGCTGGCCTCACAGGCTCCTCCTTGACCGGTCCGCTTGGCCTGGCGGCAGGGTCTGGCACCATTTCCTCGATGCGAAGCTTCGCGGCTGTGGTCCCCGGCGGGCGCCTGTGTGCCAAAGTTGTACACCGACTTGACTAACACACTGCGGCACCACCTTTTAGCAATGTTGATTCATAATGACAGGTATAAGCATGATAGAAATGTTGATTTGGAATTTGGAATGCTTGGTATGTTTGGAAGTATAGTAACAATGCTGATTTTTACTTGGAGAGTATTTAAGCATTCCTTGTCGATGATCACTTTCAGAATGGGGGCATCAGCGCATACAAATATGGGTTCAGAAAGCATCATTGACATTTATCATTGGATTGGTTAATGGGAAAATTTACAGGAAACCTCTATATTTGATGGGAAAATCCATGGTTTCCTGTAAATTTTCCCTTAAACCAATCCAATGGATTTAGCAACGATTTCTAAGTTTCCAGCTATCAATTTATCAATGGCGAATTGGGGTAAAATCCAAACCGCACTGAACTATGATTCTGTTACAAACCGTGCTCGGGGGGATTGGTTGCTAGGTCGATATAAGATACCCTCAGGTAATCAAACCTGGCAATTAGAAATACCCTATAAATAGAGGTTTAACTGGGAAATTAATCTATAAATAAATATAAATAATTAGTGGATTTTCCATTGCCACGTTTGATTACCAGAGGGTATCCAACCATGTTGCTTGCTATATCAATCAGTTCGTTCACTCCGCGATTCAAGAAAGTCTTCTGCAATTTTGAGTGGAAAAAAGTAAGACAGGGTGTGTATACCCAGTCATAAGTTGGTTTATGAGCCCACTAACTCTATTATAGATATAGAACCATTGTAAGCCCTTTTGACCTTTTTTTGTGCTACTTCTGTGTGTCCAATATTGATTCACTTTCTCACAACAATTTCACCATATTTCTGCCTGTCTAGCTGCTTCTAGGTTGGTTTATCAACAGACTCATTGTGATTCTAACGATGAATATAACTCAAATGGCTGGATATGGGTGGTTTATATCCCATGATGTTCCCATGCTATGTTTATTGCTTAATGGCCCGATCCTTATAGCTTTCACGCGTACACCGCGGTAATTTAACACAGCTGTGGAACATGGCCCATTTGTATGATGAGTTACCAAATAAAATTGGTGATTTTCGATAGCAAGCTTAAGATATCTTAAAATCATCAGAGTGCACAGTAATGTCATTTGTTTTTTATATATATATATATCTCATCATTTTGGTTCGTTGAATCTCCATTTATCACCATAAATTCATATAATGTGGGGGCCCCTAGATAGCTAAGTTGTGTTATAACATGTTCTAACTCCAATAACTATGGTTTATGGCACTTATAAACCATAGTTAATGGGGTTTATAAATCAACAACTAGGGGGCCCATCGTATAAATTCCCATTCAAAGTGGTGGATTTCCAACTTGTCCCTTGGCCAATGCTGGCTCCGCCACCTGACCGTCCGATCCAAGGCATTCACCACAGGCATCTTGGCCCAAGACACGGCGAATCGCCGCACATCCCTTGGTGCCGATGGTTTAGGGCTCATGCAATGATGGGGTATCCTCTGGTAAACTAACAGTTTGCTATTGAAAATGGCCATGGAAATAGTGGATTTTCACATTAAAAATGGCCATTTTCAATAGCTATGTTAGTTTACCAGAGGGTATCCTCCAGTAAATTAACATAGACCCTGGCAGCTAGGCTTTGGCAGATGAGTTTCCACGAAAAAAAAAGGCTGATTTTCAGGGTCTACGCTCTGGTAAACGTTTACATAGCGAACTGGAAAAATCACCATGTTTAATGGGAAAATCCACGAACTTTCTATGGCCATGGCTTCAATAGCAAACTGTAAACGTTTACCAGATGGTATGTTAATTTACCCGAGGCTCAGCATCCAGAAAGCCATTTAGCTTCCAGGATCCATCCAGGTCGAGATTGAGAACAGGCTTCCCCCAATTCTTTCCAAAGCGCTATGCGAAAGCACGCTCAAGAGACCGCCGAATATAGTCTTGTTGAACTTATTTATTCATATGGGTCAAAAGTATTTATATGTATTTATCATATCCCTTGACTAAACATATAATGAATTCCACTACCACAAAAATTTGCGCTGAAGAAGATAGTCAAAATTTTGACCAGTGTGGGTGCCAAACCTAAAGATCTATAGGGAAACATCGTTGAACATCACTGAACATGTCCATCCTGGAAATACGTTCTAAAGCTAACTATCCCATTATACTTCCCATTATGTCCATGTTTTGTTTTTTCGTTTTATTCCACGAAATCATCATGAATCCATGTTTTCGGGACCATATGGGACCATATAAATTCATGAACTAACATGCGATGACATCATCTCCAGATATCTCTGTGAAATTTGCTCAACGTTCTCAGGCGCCGGCGTTTAAGAACAGCAAATCCTCATCGTGACACCTGATCATTGCAAGATCTAGGGATCAGGTGGGGTCAACCACTCCTTGAAATTGCATATGAAGCATTGCAATGGTGAAGCATTACATCAATGATGGTTGATCATATGCAAATGCTTCATAGATGTAATGCTTGACCATTGTTACCTCTTGAACATTGCCCGAATCTAAATAATTCTAAATACACCATCTATGGAGCTAATGTGTGTAACCATGCTATTAGCCCCAACAAGTTGGGATATAACATGATGTAACCCCTACAATCCCTAAAAAACAATAAGGGTTATACATCCATTTATAATTAGAACTGCGACCACAAGTATGGTATTGCTGATCATATTGCAATATTGCTGATAAGTCTAATATTCTATAATCACCAATGAGGTTCAAGATCATGCGACCACGCTCACTGAATTCTCTGGCAGCTGGATGATCTAAATTCTCATCAATCAGCCCAAAAAATTGGGACATTGCCCTGGTTATTGACTAAATCACCATTTATTCGGAGCCCACAAGGTAGCGCTCCATCTGTAGCACTATATAGGTTTACATATAACTACTCCAAGAAAGGTTGGGTGTATGGTAGACACGGGGTAAGCCGCCGTATACACATATAGCATTAATCTCATTCAATCACCATTTAAGTGCCATAAAGTCACACATTCTTGTTGATAACTGCGGGGGCATCACTTTGCACCATTGCGACACATATTTTTCACATGAATCTTCGCCAATCACCACGTGGGGTTTGGAGAAATAAAACAATACCCTCTGGTTATGACTAATATAGGCATGGAAGCCATGGCCCACTTATAGATGATCTATGGTGATTTACCGACCTATTAAAAATGGTGGTTTTCCATGGCTATGTTTGTCATAACCAGAGGGTAAGAAAAAAACCATCCATTTTCGTAATTTTCTGGGTTTCCACTTTTTTTCAGATTTATCATGTGTGGGTCTACTCTCCCATTTTTTTATTGTAACTCATCCAGAAACAAATACAATGGGCATGATCATCTCAACGAGGCTTCAAACCACCAGCCAGTTGCTCCCAAGAATTTTGAACCCCCGCAACCAATTTACTGGAGATATCAATTCACTGGATTGGTTTAAGGCAGGGAAAATTTACAGGAAACCCCTATATTTCATGGGAAAATCCATGGTTTCCTGTATTTTTTCCCATTAACCAATCAAATGATCAATACATCATGATACATCAATATATGATATATGGGTTTGACAAAAATTGGGTACCCCCAAGTTTCATGATTGATCATCATTTTCCCCAGCAAAAATACCATTTGGGAGGCATACCCAATTGTCAGGCAGGCCCATGTGCATTCCAATTCGTAAATAGTTGGTAAATGGATGTTTGGATCTGTTGTTTGACCTCTGGCTCCGAACTTAAATGGAGGTGTTCATTACAAAATCGTCGAACTAAATGATTGATTTTCATAGATGTTCCATATCTCCATATATTTCCCCATTAAAAAGGACAGCTATACATACACATCACATCCCTTTAAGATCCAGTTTCGTTGAATACTCTGAACCGCCCATGGCAGCAGAGCCTGGTAGATATGCTCGAACAGGTTCTATCACAGCTGTCACCGATGTGACCCACCTTGTCATCGCCAGGTTATGGACAGTGGATTGAAGGAAACCCGCAATAAAAGCTGGGTCAGCCTTCGAACATGAGGATTACTCTCGCACAAATGACAATGTCACCATCACACACTGGGGAGTTGCACATCAACAATTTTCAGATTTTGAAATGAAAACAAAGATCATCGAAAGTGGAAATTTGGAATATGAAACATGGAGAGCATCACACATGAGGATGTTACCATGGATTGAAAACGATTGAAATGGAGGTTTCCTAAAATAGGGGTACCCCCAAATCATCCATTATAATAGGATTTTCCATTATAAATCATCTATTTTGGGGTACCCCCATTTTAGGAAACCACCAAATGGGGATTGCACCAAAGCTCACCAAAATCCCGTAACGGCTGGACACGTGCCCACCCTATCGCTGGGGTAGTCTAACTGGGTCGTCCGCAAAAGGATGGTTTCCTGCCGGTCAGATCATCCAAAGAACATACCCTCTGGCAATCAAACATGGTAATGGACGATCCTCACTTATTAGATGAATTTGCCATAGTTTGCCATATTTTACTATTAAAAAAAAACATGTGTAAGGGATTTTCAAATGCCATGTGTGACTACCGGTAACTCTTGGTTTGGAGAGGTCCCTTAGTGCTGCCGAGGTTGACACCACAAAGGGCACCAAACGTCAGGCCACGGAGAAATGGAAGAGCTGCCGACAGCCGCTGCCGAATCTTCAGCATCTCATTTTTCAACCCGGATTTTCTATGGGACAGGCCACAACACACGCGTATTCCTGCGAAAAGAGCCGTCCACACATTGCATCGACCACTGTCCATCCAATCCTTCGGATTCCTGTCGTCCCGGCAGCGGCCCAAACCAGCGAAAAATTAGGGCTGTGGCCACAAACTCAAATGTTTGCGTGGCGACACAGAACATGTGCAAAAATAAAAACAACTGTGTCTTTTGACCAAAAGAAAGGTTCTCAGCTGTAAAAGGAAGCGGACCCGCCAACAAAATTTTCTGCAAAATATCCAACTCTTCTGCAAAAGACGCGTCATGCGCGACATGGGTGTTGAAGTGAGCATGCTGCGTAACAGATTCTGCTACGCCTTGCAAAGCGAATTTGCGTTTGCGACTGCCCACGCCATCCACAAGCAATGCCAGTTGACCCATCTCTGTTTCTGTCAGGTCGGCACTGACCGAAAAAGACACAAAACCAATATCATAGCACACACAAACTTGTTGCTCGGTACTCCATGCCATCCCAGAGTCTTACCATCATCATGTTCCTGTCAATCACTATATATTGAACATAATCTCCCACTCTCCGGACATATCTATGTATGGTAGTTTCCTAAAATGGGGGTACCCCCAAATCATCCATTTAAATAGGATTTACCATTATAAACCATCCGTTTTGGGATAGCCCCATTCTAGGAAACCTCCGTATAAGTGTACCCAAGAGAGATCCCCGTCTTTCCGTTTGCTAAATCATCAAAAGGCGCCAGTTTTGTTTGTTGAATCACCATTTTTCGTGAATGATTTTCCATTGTATCACCTACCCTTTGGCACTTCAACACAGCTATGCAAAATCAAATGTTCAGAATAGGTAAATCAGCTACAAATAGAACATGTTCTCCATAACTATGTTGATTTCCCGGATGGTATAAAAACCAATGATAAGTGATATTTTAATATGATAATATTCATGATTACCATCACTAATACCGTGAGCGATCACACCTGATGGTATAAAGATCCCATATTGGCTCTTCATTGCTAAATCACTCTTATCCCATTCTGATGGTTAAAACCACCATTGCTGAATCACCATTCGATGTGCATGTTTGCGCTTCAAACACCATCACTATTACCCACCGCCCTCCGGTAACTACACATGCATTGCTGGAAAATCCACCCATTTACTGTAGTTCGATCTTTTTTCCCAACTTGAAACCTGCATTTATAGGGGATGTTCCAATATTTGCCATTATTTCCCATACAGTATAGGGGATTTTCCTGCCAGCCACGTTTGATAACACCGGAGGGTACATCCATTAATCCATTAACATCTTATGATCAATCATCCCAACAATATCCGATAGTTATCCACTCAAACATCCCATGAATATACCATGAATATCCAATTGTCATCCTGTTATGAACATACCACCATCAAATTATCCCATAAATTCATATCCCATATACCTTATATAATATGTCCCATTCATATCTCGTTGATATTCCATAAAAAAAAAAAACACTTAATGGTTAGTTACATGGGATAATATCCCACGATTAATCTTGATTTTATAATGATGAATATCCAATCCAACTGGGTAAATGATGATATTATACTAACCTGAAATAAGGCAGAGGCTATATGGGGATAGTTACTCCAATCCTAACCATGAAATTCCAGTTTTCGGTGCCGCTGAGGTCGTTTTTGTTTCATCTACCCAGAATCATATCCCATTGAAATCACAGCATTTCCCACGATCTCCCCCCCCCAATCATTGGATTGGTTAATGGGAAAATTTTAACCGGAAACCATGGATTTTCCCATGAAATATGGGGGTTTCCTCTAAATTTTCCCTTACACCAATCCAGTGACCCGAACGATGAAAAACATCTTCCAAGATACCAAGACCGACACATCTGGTGCACGCAGCACCGGAGGCAGCGGAAAATCCTCGCCGTCGACGGAGCTCGCGAGGGAAATCATGCGGCTGGCTGAGAAATCCCGTTGAAACCATGGGAAAATCATGGAAAAATCCTAGGAAAATACGGGAAAATATTGGAAAAATGGAGAAATTTTATAGGACGATATTGGAAAATCCGATAGAAGTGCCAGTTTCTAGCTGGGAAAATTATCTGTAAATGGTGGATTTTCCGTTGCCATGTTTAATTACCATGCAGAAGTGATACTTGGGTATATCCTAGATTTACCAACGATAAACTCACAAGCAAATAAAATGTCGGTTCAAAATTGTTACACCTGCACATGGATAGTACGTGGTTAATAACCTCTGTATAAGTGAGGTATTATTGTATCCGACATTTAAGTGGGTTGGTTCGTCCCCACCAACTGAGATGCACATCCAGGTAAATTTTGTTTTTTTTTTTTCCGTGTTTGGCAACCCGACAAATAAGGGCGAAAAGTTGGACACCTGAAAATTTTGGGGAAGCATCATCTACAACATCCTGAGGGAAAAAGAACATGTGTTTGGGTGTTGCGGAAAAATGAGCAGGGAACAATGGGTTTCCTTTGTAAATTTCGATGGGTTTCCTGCAAAGGTTCCCACCATCCAGATCTTGGAGGGTTGGAGGTGGATAAGGTGACTCATCTGCGAATTTCATCCACAATGTCGGGATTCTTAACCTTGAACAAACGGCAAAGTGTGTGACGCAGTTTTAAACTTAACTCGTGGATTTGTCCAATGCCTAATTGGGTTGCATAACTGGGAAAAATTTTATGTGTAGAACCAGGCTGATTTCACATTCACAAGTTGGGATATCACCCCTGTTGGTAAGACCTATTTCGGTTGGTTGTATATCACATCTAATATAACAAATTATGATATCACTTCTTTCAAAATTTGGCAGTTCACCCCAATTAGGAAGCCACTTGTGTGGGTTGTAAACCCAGTTGTAATTAGGGTAATTTTTGAGCAATGTCCACTTGCAACGGTTTACAGCCCACTTACTGTCACTGGGGTGGACTAGCAATTGTTTCTGATTTTTTTTGGCATTGACACGGAATAATATCCACATTATAGACTATATCTATGCTTTCAAACCTATCCTGCTGGTTTTGATCGAAAATGAGGTACGCCATTCTATCACTACTTTCTCATTACTTTTCCCCTATTAAAAATTTAATGCAATAGATTGGGACAGATTGGGTATATGCAACCCATTTCCACACAGTCGCACAAGTAATTCGTGAATCCAAATTGTTGATGGTTGAATCCCATAATAAACCCATTATACCTTGCATTTCCATGATTCATTGTTTAAATCACGATTTCTCATGGGCAAACCTTCAGCTTCCTGGTTCAATCACCGTGTTTTGCCATGTTTGCGTGTTACCCTCTAGTAAACTAACATAGCTACTGAAAATAGCCATAGAAATAGTGGAGGTTCCCATTAAAAATGGTGATTTCCCATAGTTATGTAAACGTCTACCAGAGGGTAAATCATCATTAATCCCACTAAAATCCCATTAAATCACCATTTTCCTATGGTTTTCCTATGGTTTTGCCATGTTTGCGTCTTAAATCCCATCATTTGGGGATCGTTTTCCTGTCATCGTCCAGTCCTGGCCCCTTTTGGGCATCTGCTTTGGGATCTCCGCCAACGCCCTGAGCGCATGACGTGTCTTGACCTATCTTTCGATGGGACCCCACAAGATCCCCAAGTCACCATGGTTGTGTCAAAATACCAAGTTGTGGATGACTTGGATGATTCTGGGGCACCCCAAATATATTATAGGAAGCCCCCATTTTTCAGTGGATGATCTGGTGGAAAAAATCATACCCTCTGGTAAACTAACATAGCTATTGAAAATTGCCATTTATAGTGGATTTTCCCATTAAAAATGGTGATGTTCCATAGTTATGTTAGTTTACCAGACAAAATCTCTCTTCGGGATCATCGTGGGGATTGAAGATTGCACCACCAGCTGACATCAAAACCACCGCATGTGACCTGTATGCTGGGGTTCTCCCCAGTGTTTCTCCCCTTCATTGTTGGGTATTGAAAAGTTGGTGCTACGGAATGGTGCTACGGAAGATCTGGGCCATATCTGTTTGAAAGTAGTTGCATATGCTGCGGGCCTCAAGGCATACGCGGTCTTCTCATTTGAGGCTTCGCCACTTGCAGATCCAAACAGATTTGATTACACAGTCCAAGCATCGTCCACCAGCTGTTGGGAGTGACCGTCCGTGATGCATGTACCTAAAAGCCTCTGGGATCTCCAATGTACCCGACATCCACGGGGGGCCATATGGACTAGGACGATTGTCCTTAGATTCCATATGATTCCATAAATATCAAGTGACAAATGGAAATGCCAAGCTGCAACCACAGCCTTGTGAGGCCTAAAGGATCCCATGGATACCGCTGAAAGCGAAGAGCTTTCGCAGTGAACATGTCCTGGGGAACTTGTCTTGACAGCTCCGAGCCGCGCCATGGAGAAGGCCATTCCTCGAAGTTTTGTTCGTGCACGCCATGTGGCAAACCTAATGCCATAAATGGCCATAAGCCCCAAGATCACCATGTTAATGGGTTGTATATGATGGTATGAACCATACCCAAATGATAGGTCTATCATTGGGTTGCCCATGGTTGCCCACAATAATCATACGCAACATGACCCATCCGTCAAGCAGGTCTTTTGTTTGGGTTTGCCGAAGAATAGGGTCCCCAACAATCCACCGGTCCATCATCATCATCATCTTCCAAATTCGAATTGCCGTAGATTCGAGGAAAACGCCCCGTTTTGGACGAACCCATTTGATTCATTAGATTTCCAGTTGAACCCCTATGTTTGATGGTTTATTCACGAATGTTTAACAAGTTTTTCTCATTAAATCACCCATTTTACAAGGTAGTGCCCCCCCAGTCATCAGTTGGTTTATATCGCCCATTCACTGTAGACACATCTACCATAAACCCTGGATATTCGAGTTATAAACCATCTGAGCTAACAAACTGGGCGACTACCATATCAACATTGTATCCCCATTCTACTAGCCGCCGATGGACCCCAATACTTGGAAGTCATACATACAATCCACCGATATACTCCAATATGTATTACCCCCAAATAGACAGAATCAAGGACACCCAAACATAGTTACTTTTTCTCTGTTCAAACTATATGCCATGTTTTTTTGATACCATGGGAAAAATGAAGGGGGGGAAAATAAAGGGGGGACATAGTTTGGAAACATATGGAAAATATATCATCACCTAGGGGTGATACTTTATATCAATTAGTTCTTTATCACCCACTATTTGTCACTTTCCATGGGTTTATATTGTTTAAATGGTGTCCATCAAACCCCATCAAACGATATAAACCCTATCATTGATGGGATTGGGTTAAGGGCAAAATTACAGGAAACCCCCATCATGTTTCATGGGAAAATCAGTGCTTTCCTGTAGATCTTCCCTTCAACCAATCAATGAATCATATTTTCCCACAGATAAAAAAAAAAACATATACCCTCTGGTAAATTAACATAGACCCTGGCATGAATTTGGGGTTGGAAGATTAGTTTCCACTAAAAGCATTATGATTTTCAGGGTCAAACTGTGAAGTTACCATAGGGTAGATGTTGGGTAAATCGTCGTGGGGATGTAGTGTGGCTATTATATGAGTATACTAATGGAATATCATATTGGATATAATATGGATATGATATAATATCCAATAGATCCCATATATATCATCTAAAATCAGTTAAAATGAGGTAAAGTAGGTATATTAATGGGATATAGAAACTTAATTTCCCAGAGGGTAATCCTCCAAGTTTCTCCGCCAAGCGTCAGCAAAGGTGAGTTCCACTGCAAAAGGTGCACCACACCACCCCGCCAGCGCAGCCTCGCGCAAAAAAGGCCGTTTTTGGACCGAGAAAAATGGTGCAAACAGGTGAAAAACGGTGGTTTTGACATGAAAATTGGTGAAAACAAAAAGTGAACAAATGGACAAACATGTTGGTTTAAGCGACAAAACTGGTGAACAATTGTGGATTTGAGCTGCAAATGGCAAAACCATGTGAAACATATTGGTTTGAGCATCAACAATGCCGATTCAACGTGATTTCACCAATTCTAGGGCATACCTTGTGCATCCAAACTACGATGCCAGCAAATAGACATGTTTTCTGAACCTACTGCTGGCTGGAAATGTGGCGCCTATGGCAAAATCCAAACTATACAAATAGCATGCGCTATGCAAATTGCAATTTCACCTTCACTGAAAATATGGAGGTTTCCTAAAATAGGGGTACCCCCAAATCATCCATTTATAGATGGGTTTTTTGCATGAATTATAAACCATCCAGCTATTTGGGTACCACCATTTTAGGAAACCCCCATATCATTGTCTAAACCCGTGGATTTATGGGGCACGCTATTTTCCATCCGAGTCTCCTCCAAAATTCCACCAGTAAAAAATGCCAGGTGTTGGTGTCTCCTGGGGGAAAATCAGTCCATTCCAACTAGGTGGTGTCCCCCTAGTTGGTAAGTGGGTTTTTTCACTGCAGTTAGACCTGGACAAAGCCTACTTACCCCACTTATACCAGTGGGTTTGCATCACTCGCAGCTTGCAGAGGTGCTCAATCTGATATATCGGGCATTTCGAGTAACGCTCTTGGACTCTTGGCCTTGAATCACATAGCGGTAACGATTCTTCCGGTGCGCTTCCAGCGCGCACCCTTCATTTTTACATCTCAGAAAGTCACCGTCGATGTAGAGTGGGCCGAGACCTGTGGGGTCACGCTCGCAAGTCAGAATTGTGGGTCACTGTGGCTCACTCGTCACCGAGGACTTTAAGGTGCATCACCCTTTTTTAGCAATTGGTTTTCACTGACAGACCCTTACACGCCTGAAAAAAGGGAGGATATTCAACTCAGATAGTGACGCGTCAGCTTGTGCCCAGAGTTGACACACAGTGA
>BGPT01001290.1:16269-97978 GCA_003297045.1 Symbiodinium sp. clade C Y103
AGCACAAGGGGGAGATGCAATTCGGGCGGGCTCCACATACAAGAAATCGGGGCGTTGGGACTGAGTCAACTTGGGGACTCGTTGACATATGTTCTTCCCCTTTTTCTGGAAACCGTCCGGAGATGGCGGGTGGGCGCCGACATCTCAATTTGAACTGGCGGGCTTCAATTTGTTTTCTCTAACTTACCGCCCCATTAGACCCACTCCCCCACTAGGTTCTGATTTTACACACCGTCTGATATTAGTTCTTTTTTCCTTTCGTTCCTTAGCTTTTTGGCCACCACTTTCTCTGTCGCATCGTCACCTGGTTCTATTCTTACTCCTTTCCGTCGTGATCCACCTCCCACGTATTTTGCTTCATGGTCCTGCATGAGGGTGTTGAGTGTTGTCGTTGTCGCTCCTCCTCTCTCTTTTCTGGCTTTCCTTTCTTGTTGTTTTTTGTCTGCATGATACATTTCACATGGGGGAGGTGTTCTTTGGCACCTGACGTCCTCTGGCGCCCCCGAAGCCGTTCTCTGGCGGCAACACGAAGTGAACACACATTCTTGAGTTGACACTTTCCTTCAGCTGTTCCGACAGGACTTTATCAGGGAAACCTGCAGTACTAGTTGGACCACAACCTTTTTACACTCTCTTCCTTTTTTTTTCCTTTTCCTCTACAGCACCCCGAACCATGGGAGCATGGGTAGCTCGGTGCCACACATGGCGGCGCTCATGAGCTTGATGATGATGACATGTTACAAAAAGGTGACTGGATCCAACAAATCGCAGTATTGATCACAGTTCTTGGATGGTCTCTGGTAATGTCGTCCATCAAAAACACATCCCGGGCATGGGATGATCCGTCGAAGTTGGGGCATCCCGTGGGGATGGTCCGTCGCAAGTCCTGCCATGCCACGCGACGCAGACCTCTCAAAGCCATTTTGGGTTCCCAACAGCACGTGGCGCCGCATCTTCTGCTGCGCCTGGCTTGAAATGCTGCAAGATAGTTCCTCCCAATCATTTGAAGGGTAGCTCAGTATGACTCAAACCCTTGGTATCCAATGGACCCACAAAAATGTTCATATCTTATCTGAACACATCCATCTTAGGGATGTGCTATGATATTTTGTGATATTTGGGTGGCAATTATATGTTTATATATAATCATGTACATGTCATACTGGTCCAGTCTTCAGTCTTTACCTACACCCAGACCCAGTTGACTAACTCGGCACTCCGCTTTGGAAGGACAGCCCCGGAAGCTCGCAGCGATGGCGTACCTCTTCTCAAGTCGCCACGAAGTGGTCGGCCAAAGCACCGCCGAGCCTGGTCTGGGAGCCTGGACTCTCCTCTCCATATCTGAATCCCCGATGTATTTCTATGGATATCAAAGGATTGCAAGCTGGGATCATGAAAATCCATCGAAATCCTCAGAAAATATCTAAGTGTTTTAAAAAAAACTCGAATGGTCCAGGACCCTATCAATTTGGGTGTCACTACCATCTTTGACTTAGACGATTGGCCTTTTGCCATTTCCAAAGAAAAACACGTTGCTGCCTTGATGCCTGCTGTGGCCCACGCCATCCCAACTGTCGCATCGGCAGGTAGAGTCACGTATCGTTGGTGATCACCTGAAAACTGCTGGGAGTGTCTGGGTCATCTTCGTATCGTTCATCGCATTTTGCATCATAAACACGTCGGCCACATCAGATGAAATGAGATGGGTAGAAATGAGGTACCAAATAGATCCTTAAAAAGGGATGATGTACTGCCGTCAATTAACCAAAATTCAAATAAAATGTATGGCTCCAAAAAGATCCAAAAAGCTCAAACCATTGATCAATCCCCAAATCACTTGGGTGAAATTCTGCGACAATCCAGTGGCGCACCAGATGTATCGATGGCCGGCACTCTCGACTCTCCCAGCAGCGCAGTACCTGTGGCAACATCAGGAGATTGGCCATTTGGATTAGGTGCCATTTGGGTATGGGTCAACATTGGGCACCCCAATAAATATAATATGATTAATACTAACACTAGACGTCACTAGACCAAAATCATCTAAAATTCTAAAATCATCTAAACTCTGTCGTCCCTGTGTCTTAAATCCGAGAAAGCCCTATTCCAACCAAATCCGACGCCCCAGGACGCTCCAAAAGCAAATCGAAAAAAGAAAGAAACTCACCTCGCTCCACCAGAAGGGTGTAGAAGCTCTTTGCCTTGCGGCTCCCGTGAAACCACATCCCCAAGATCCCAAGTTGCAAGGGGGTCGGTCAAAACTTTGTGTAATCTTTGTGCAGCTTTGTTTCATAGTTTTTAACCTTGAGAACAATTCAAAAGTCTCAAGATTTGAGGGTGTGTTACAAATAAGTAGCTTTGAAATGCTTTGAAGGCTTTTTGTGATTTTCTTTCTTGACAAGTCTGCCACAGTAGGCTTTTAAAGCTTGCTGGGCTGCCAGCTGTTCACACAAGATTACAATGAGATGGTGTTGCAACTTCGTCCCCAGCATTTGGAATTTGGAGTGGATTACTGGCTTGATGACTTCATGCAACATGAGTACAGCTGTCCCGGTTCTCACTGTAATCCGGATACATCAAACCTCGTCACTCTGTAGCAGCACATGAAATTGTTTGCAATCCCGCTCCGATCCCGAATGCATTGCTGGTGTCATGCCAAGGAGGCTTTGAAAGCTGCCATTTCTTGCCCTGTTATGATACTCTACTCCATGTAAGGTGCAACGGTCCACTTTCATCAAAGTGCAATTTGTTTGTGGTGTGTGCACAAATTCAAACCTAGTCAGAAAGCTGCGAGCCAAGCATAGACATTGAGTATCATCCAGCTAAATTAAAGTGAGGACCTTTGAGCTGGAATCCTATGAGAACAATCTTTCTATGTCTGCAGTCTGCAGCGTTCTTTCAAAAGCAAGAATGCTGCTCATAGGATCTCATAGGTATGTCCAAACGACTGGGATTAGACTTCAGATAGACATTTTGATTTGAAATGACGTGAAACGAATGCCCTGTAGCTCAGCACAAAAGAACAGCTTGCATCTCTTGAATGATTTGGCCACTGCATTTCTTGCCGACAGGAGCACAATCTCCAAAGGTGATCCGAGGACTGAGCTGCGTCAACAGATGCGGAGAGCGGAATGGAGAGGGAAAGGCCCAAGTTCGCCATGGTTGGACTCAACCTTCCCGGAATGCTGCTGGGCTGCTGGTGATGTTGAACTCCCCATAAGATGCTGTAAAAATGTAGCAACAAAAATGCAGTGGCCCCACTTTGGGATGAGTCTTTGTGCATCGAAGGCGGCCACTAGCCCACACTTTTTCTACTGCAACTCACCAAAGATCCTGTCTGAAACACGCCCAGGTGCAGCACTTGCTGCTAATCCTTCATCCAA
Organism: Symbiodinium sp. clade C Y103; assembly: GCA_003297045.1. Classification (NCBI taxonomy): domain Eukaryota; class Dinophyceae; order Suessiales; family Symbiodiniaceae; genus Cladocopium; species Cladocopium sp. clade C. The sequence continues at coordinate 19,653 of BGPT01001290.1, forward strand.
ACCATGGTAAACTTTGTACCACTATGATCCGGCAGCATCGCAGCTTTTGGAGTTCGGCGACTACTCAGTGGAGGAATAGACTTTGGACCTTCAACATTAAAAGCTTGGGAGCAGTTGAAAGAGCACTTATCTTCTCACGTCGGTGACAGGATTGTTGAAGTTTGAAGCAAAGTCGTGGCCTTTGAATGCCGTGGACTTCTCTAAAAGTGCACATCATTAGGTGGGTTTCCTATGTTGATAGCCTAAACAGGAAGAATTTGGAAGCAAATGCTGCAACCAGCCTCGGTTTCTTCGACCAACAAATTCCACAGGTCCTTAGTCAGTGCGGCAGCTTTGAAGGCAAATCTCTTAGAATGTTGGAAGCCAAAACCATGTTCACTACATCAAATGACCGTCTGTTGATGCAAAGACTCCTGTCGGGAACCTCACATCGTCCAGTCTAGACTCTAGACATCTCTAGACCAAGTCCTTCTCTTAAGGTTTCTTGAAGAGCTTGGGACAGCTGATCAAAGCTGATCGACCACATCCTCCCTGAGGGCGCAACATGCAATGACAGCAGCAGGCAGGGGAGCACTCACTGCACAGGATGGAGCAACAATTTCTCACGCTACCTCAGATGACTTCTAATTGCCGAACCCCCCAACAAAATAAAGAAGCGATTGCCGGCCAAAACGAACCAATCTTGGCAACATGACTGGGATTGGGTACTTCAAGAAAAATCATGAAACATGCGGAATCATCGGAATCCACAAGTGCAAAATGATAAATATATATATATATATAACTATAATTATATAAGTAATTGTATATATATATATATACATCATGCATGTCATCTGATCATTCCATAAACAAATTGTTTATGAAATGATGGGGTCCAGGTATATTGTTATAGAATGGATTTGTTTTTGCTTATATATATAGAATGGAAGACCACCATTGTACTAGATAGCAGGCCGGATAAGCAAAAATGTGCCTTCCCACTATGTTGTGGAAAGCACTTAAAAAATAGATGTTGAAACACCTTAAATTTGGTTTATACATTATGGATGGGACGGCATCTTTAGGTTTTTTGTTTGATATGTTTAAGACATTATTGATAATGTTATGACATGTTCTCACACTGGGCCCCTCCATTTTACAAATAAAGTTGGTACCTGATCTTCAAACAGATCTTGTAGATTCTGCAGCCTCAAAGAAGAAACACGGCACCAAAGCTTGTCCAGCAGGTTTTCAATGCTCCAAAAGTTTTGATAAACTCATTGACACACTGGTTTTACCATGCTTTCCCAGTTCAGTGTTTCTCTGTCAAGCGTCCCTTCGACCAATCCTGTCAAAATGTCCTACGGCAATCGAACATGTCCACGGAAAATGTCCATGTAGATGCAATTTGCACACACAAGGACAGATGTATCAAATGTATATCTAGGTCGTATATAATTACATTGTGACTACCTTTGCTAGTTTGGACCTTCTTAACTTGGAAGGAAAGTGCCAAACCACAATCATTCCATTTGGTTGGAAAAATGGATTTTGGACATCGGCACCCATGAAATGATGCGAGGGAAACTCAACTCATTGGTTTTGGCGACAATGAGCGGGCTACCCGGCCTCCTCTGGAACAAGCCATGCATCTTTGGGAATTGTGAGAAGCTCCTCGGCGCTACCAAGTTCCAACAGAATCCAACGTTTGCGCCGAGAAAATTTACGGCATCTCAGGCCTGCAAAATTTCCAACTGCAAGGATTGTTTCTAAATTTGCTGCTTTGGTGGACGCACCTGTGCTACTTGTTTGTCAAACCCAAATTAAATGCGCACGATGCTTTCAGAGTGGGCGACTGTAGCTGCCCCCGGCGCGGTTTCCGCCCGAGCTTGCCACCGGCAAAAAAAATCTCATTGACGCCATTTAACGCCCGTGTGTTGGCCGCTTTCACCAACCGCAGTCAACCGGCGTCCAACGTTGGAAATTTTCACCCGAGCATTGTGATCGTTTGTTTGTTAGAGTCAGAGTTGCTTCGACGCTGAGAATCAGCAATGTGCGATTTGGTGACCCTGTCGGGACCTGCGGTTGGATGATGCTGGACGCAGAAATCGCGCCAGTTGCCAGTTACCAACGGTCTAAAGCTTAAAGTCTAAAACTACATGAGGCTGCACTGATGCCTATCATGCCGCCATGGCCCAGTTGGCCAATCATCAGCATCCGTCAGTTCTAAATGTACAACTTGCAACCCGGGGTAAGCTCTCACAAGTCCACCAGCTGCGTCAGCTTCACGTTCACCGAAGAAAGAGCCTCTTTCAGTTCCTGGTTGTGTTTCTCTTCCTCAGCACGCGCTGCATCAATCTTCCTTGTCGCCGTGTCCTTTGCGGACTGTACAAATCTCTGGTGTTGCCCCTGGTCCAGCTCCAAATGCTTCACCAGAATCTGGATCAATTTGGTGTTGGAGTGCAGCCTCTTCTCTTTGAAACCCACAAAGTCACGCACTGCCCAGTTTCCCTTCAACATTTCTGCATGCAACTTTCCAAATTGTTGCTGCACCTTCAGCATGCGGGGGGTCTTTGTCTGCCTCCCTCAAACCTTCATCTACCCCATAGCGCGGATAGGCACCTGTACTTGTAAGTTTGCGATCAATCCGGAAATGCAGTGTTCTGAACAAGGCAAAAATTCGTTGGAGCCATGCTGCTGGTGTTGGAGGGTATACCTTGCGTTCTGCTTCGCCATCCTCTCCGGCTTTCATAGCAGATACAGCCTTGTTGACCACATCAAGATCAAACAGATCTGCAGCTTTCGTGTTCGGCTGACGTAGCATGACAATCCGCTTGCCGGCGCTGGCTGGCTTGTGCTCATGCTCCGGGTTCGCGAAATACAAAGCATCCTGGGCTGGATATAACTTGACAAGCCAGGATTGTTGATTGGCACGCTGGGAAAACACACCTGAACGTCTTTGGACAACAAGGCTTGCACAGCTCAGACACGCCACGTGATATCTGGGTTTGCAACCTAAAAAACTAAATTGTCTTCACTCTTGGGCATGTGTAGAGTACAGAAAGACATCCCAGGTAATTCCATTCCTGCAAAATCAGACAAATAGTTTTTCTGTAAATCCATGGCAATCAATCAAGCCGCTCAGAAGCATTCAGAAAGAACCCTGACCGCAAAGTAGGTAGAAAATATCCCATCTACCTTGTTGGATCCTGTCTGGGGTCCTGCTCCAAGACCTCCCAAAGCCCTATGGATTGTTGCGAATATTCTACGGATATCGTGCTATCACCTGTGGATTGATTCTGCCAGAACCCTGCTGGAAAGGGCTCTGTAGAACCTTCCAAAATTTCAAAACCCTCATACAAGGTAGCACCTTCCCAAACCCTCATGCAACCTTTCAAGACTTTCCCTGACTTGCCCCCAATCAGCCAAAAAACAATATGACAAATATGTCAAGGACCTACAGTAGCAGTCTGCTGTCGGGACAAAGTTGCCCGCTTCTGAAGCAAATCCCAAGATGCAGTACCATCGTCATTGACTTCACGCTTCAGCACTGGGGCACCACGAGTTGCAGGCGTCTTCTTCGTGTGTCGGCACGTTGGAATCCCAAATTTTCGCGTCAGCAAGTCATCCAGCATCGTGTTCAAGACATCACGCATGTAGGTTGTCTCCGGGGTCTCATCATGGGCTTTGTCGTAGGTCTTGCGGTTGGACATGTATTCCTGGGAGGATCAAACTTGCAAAAACAGGACCTGAAACACGCCAGAAATGGCATGAGACGAAGATGAGATGAAATAAATTTGCAAACATGAAGGTCTTGAAAGAATGAACGACGGCGACGCGATTGAGCTGACATGCAAAATCAAATATAGGGGGGGATGACGCAAAGACAAGATGATATTGGACTGAATTTTGCACCGGTCCTGCAAGGCAACATGGCTGCGCTTACAGCACCCTTTGAACATGGGACTAACACAGGCAAGGGCTACTCAGCACATCTGAGATTCAAACACACATGCCTTTGTAAGGTTCTGCTTGCTCAAGCGGGCAAACTCCTCGTCCTCAAGGGTTTTCCGAATTCTCGGCAAAATTTTGCTTCCGAAAATTGCCACCACATCTGGACAAGTCGTCCTGTACGTCTTCTGCAGCCGCTCCTCGATCATTAATTTCAAGTCTGGTGTCACTGGATCCAATGATTGCAGCAAGAGGTAGGAAATCAGCCGTTGCTGTGGGCCAACATGTTCCCTTACGTTGCCGGCTTCGCTGTGTCCATCTTCCATCCACCCATTCAGGAAGAAGCGGTAGAAGGTCAAGGCCCAATCCAAGATTCGCAGTGGTTGAAAATCAATTTGCTTCACATACTTTGCGTAGCAGGGAGACCCTTGAAAACGTTTCGTGTCAAAAGACCGTAGCCACGACATGACTCTGGTATTCCTTGGTTGCACACAGTGCAGAGCTTTTGTCTGCCAAATAAAGAGGCCAGTCTGAAGTCTAAAATCTCTACCTGACTCTTCTAGTTTTCGGCCACCCTTGCGAAATTCAATAGAATCTATGTAGTTTCTACAGTTGCAAACAAGTGTCAATCAACTCAAAACAGATCAGGTGTCCATGCTTGAAACCCACACATCTTTACAATGTCTGCATCATATTGATCCTTTTGTCTGGAGTTGTTCCTTGGGACCTCTAGACATGTTCGGGTAAACGACTGTTTCAAATCTCGTTGACAGCACCCACCTAAATTTGAGGACACCAAATCCAAGAATCATCGAACCGATGCCCTCATCTGCCCCACGGAACGGATTGTAGAAGAACTGGCATTCCACCTCGCCTCAAGCAGAATGATCATGACTCATGTCCCCCTTTGACCTATACCTGGATACCTTTTGACCTATATAAGTAAAACATGGATGCTGAATTCGGGGAATTGCTGGGTTAATAGTTCTAAAGCCTTTTTTAAAACTTGCCCTCTTCTCTACATACTGACTTGGATACAGCGACCACAGGCTTCGAATGAATGATGAATTGAGTCATGGTTGTTCAATAAAAAATAAGAATCTTAAACTGACTTCAAGTGCTGCTAAGTATATATAATCTAGAATCGAAACAGACCTTGTCATGCAGATGGGACCAGGTCAGGAAATTGTATAAATTGATGAAAGGTAAAGCCACCTGTGCCTTCAACACTTGAAAAACCATGAAGAGCAAAGTGCTTTCCACAAGAATGTCTATCAGGTGAAACGAAGCCTTGAACATGAAGTTTCGGACGCAAGGCATATTATTCAGTATTAAAAAACGCACAATGCACTCCAAACCCTATGCCAAGAAGAAATTCTCATCATCCCGTGCCTTCTTGCACCTGCACCAATTTGATTTTCTCCTCAAGGCTTTCAAGAAGACCAGTCTGGACGTCATTCTCCATGCCTTTGTCCTTCATGAGTTTCTCTATCTTCCCTGCCTCCTCCCTGAGGAGCTGTAGAAATCCACTTTTCACCTGCAGACTGGCACACCCTCACACCATGGTATCTCTATGTGCATGCAATACATTTACTGTGATGAATGGCGTAATTATGACCCAATTCTCTCCAGCTATGTGGCTATGCAATAGTCTGTCAAGCCCCCCAGCCAGGCTGTGTGGCATTCCCCTCCAGGGCAACGCCTTCTCCTTCGACAACTCCAACTTGCGTTTCTCGGCTTCCAACCGGCGTTGCTCTGCTTCGTCCTGCAGTTTTTTGGTCAAATCTGCCAATGCAGCAGGCCCTGGATACTCCAAAGAAATCCTTTTGGCTTCTTGGCACGAAGCAGTCTCCGCAGCACGCTTCTGAGGCAAATAGGATCTGGCCGCAGATGAGGACGATGACGTCACCAAGCCTTCCATAGCTTCGCAATAATTTATGAAAGCTTGGAGCTTGGGAGTGGGATGCGCTTCTCCTGAGCTGCTGAAACGGCCAAAATTGCTGCACTGTATGAAATATGTCCATATCCCATACCAGTCAAATCAAAAGTTCATTGAGCCACACTACAAGTTGGATCCCCTTAGGTGTAAGCAATTCTTTGGTGGTGTGCCAATTGCTTTCCATAATTTCATTACTGGGTCTCGCGAAAATTCTGACCCTTCCTTGAAAGCACGTCTCCTCTTGCCCACCTCACATAGCTAGGTGCTCGCGAACGTACATGCTCAAAAGTCTTCCCGTGATACTTTCCGAAGGTGAAGGTCAAATTCGGAGGACGCCGAAGCGGGCTCTCACAAATGCCATGATGCATTATGATGGCGCAGTGATCACAACAGCAAATTCGATTGCGCTTCTCTGATTCTCTGTGTACCTTCAATGACCACAGGGTTGAAAAAATACCACATCTGGTAAACACAATCGCAAGCAGTCACCATTATGTCACCAGTCTCGACAAACATTGAAAAGAGTGACTACTTAATTAATTCGGTACTAAGTAAAGTAGATATATTAAAGTGTCTGCTTTTGGCTGGTCTCTGCTGAAGGAATCGTTTGACAACATGTTTCCGCATTTCTGGGCATTCTTGAACACCATTGCTGCATGATGCTGCATGATGCTCCCTGATGCTGCATGTGTCTGTAGCATGCTGTCATGTGAAACAGCAAAGTATAGCCGAGTGGTCCTGAATCACATCGCTGTTTAAAACGGAAATTCCAAGCGCTGCACATCCTTTTCTGCGCTGTCTTGGCAGCGCCTTGGTTCACCAAAGAGAACAGAAGCAGAGAATGCATGACACATGCGTAGCATGTCGTTTTGTTCTCTGAACAGTGCCTGTGAGGTAGCTTAGGGGCCCACGTTGGCTGACATGCGTTAGCAGAGGTTTGGATGGGACACAAATTGCCACATCCTGAAGACCACCGACAAAGAGTCAGAGTATGGGCGCACTCGTTTGCAGAGAAAAATACAAACACCATACAGCTGCAATGGTATGCTGCGCCTCTGATGCAGTGCTTATTACACTCTTACTGCAATAAAGTATGAGAATTCAAGAACATCCACAGTGTTGATGATTCAGTACTACCGTACTACCCTTTTTCAAGTGCTTTCGCCCAATTGCCAATATGGTTCTTCAATGTTCTTCATATTTCTTTGACTTTGCTGGACAAGGAAAATAAGTTGTTCATCAAATTGTATAAGAATATTAAGATGTGTTCAACCGGACCTAAGCTAGACCTGCGACCGCATGCCTGGCTCTAACACTTCTCCCTGGACCTCTGATGCTGTCCGCATGTGTCCACAGGGCATGGATGGCCAGTGGCCAGCGGCTTCCACGTTTTCCAATCAGTCCATCTACATCATTCTACATCTATCTGGCAAAATCTAAGCTTAAAACTGCTTCTACTGGCTTTAAAAACCTTCTTCGAAGACAGGTGTCGACACAATGAAACCATGGAATACAATGGGAAGAACATCCCACTCCTTCTCTGCATCTCCATGGGCTTGAAGTCGCATTTTGCATCCTCCGGATGGCAGGACATCCACTCCATCTATGTCCAAATCGCTCAACAGGACGAATCGACTTCACAATGAAAGGCGGATCTGCCGAAAGCAACATGACAAAAACCAGTGGACCCGGGTCCGTGACGCACTTACATCTACAATCATCATCAATCATCATCCATCATTGGTCCATCATCTACAATATCTGCGGTTTTTCCACAGAGTTTTTCATGTTTCCACCTCGGTGCCCATAGCCATGAACTGCACAGCTTGAAGAGCCATAAGCGGTGAACAATGTGTAAGGCGTACTAGGCCTTTGAGCTGAAACTTTGCAGCTGTCTGAAGCAGGTCAACCATTTGGACATGTATCGGCCTACAGGATCGATTCTGACCAGGTTCAACAGGTGCCATAAGGATCCATAAGGAGATATGCTAAGATACTGCAACCATGCTGGAACCGTAGAATCTCCAGGGAATGAGTGAACCTTGCATCACTTTCACTTCAGGTCCACCTCAAGAGGGCGCAGGAGTAGAGGTAGTTTGCAAAAAGGCACCTGACCAAGAAGCCATGGTCAATGGAAGACAAAAGTGATAGTCATGTCTAAACAGAACCAAATCAAAGACTTGCCAGGTTCGAAATGATCTGAATGCGGACATATGTAATCTATATGTAGAAATATGTGAAAATGATTCAAAATGCAGATCTGAGCTGAGCAACATACCCCAGGCTTGCATTCAAAACCAGCATCGCAAGCACCTGTCGATCTGGGAGCCTCCAGCGCTGACGGTCGCTGACGGTCAAATGAAATGAACCCACCGTGCCTCAAAGGCTCAAACTGAAGCAGGTTGGCAATGCCCAATCTGGCAGCTGCAGAGCTGCAGAATAACTAACAAAATGCAACAAAAGCATTCAAAAAATATCAAAAACTCTTTCCAATCTTGGTGCCCGAGCTTCCAGTTTCCTGTAAGAGACTAATGAAACTTCTCGCGTTTCGAAGCGTGTGAAAACGAAAACAGGCCGGGAACCACATGAATGGCGTAAATGCCAGTGCCAGAACTCCATTGAGGCCTGCCACCGAGCAGTTACCAAAGGAGTAGGATAGGAATCCATACGAATCCTTATCAAATCCTTTAATAATGCACCCATTCACTGTGATCCCTGTAATTACGAAATACTACGAAAGTTGGCGTCAGACAAAGCCTGAATGTTTCTTCAATGATTGGCGGCTTTATGCAGTCTTGCAGTGACAACTCCCATCCATCTCTCTGAAATCCCTGATTGGTTGCATTTCAAGATGGTTCGACTCTCAGGAAAAACAGTTGCCTAGAAAGAGTCCAGGATCAAAGTTCTGCGGACTCAACTTGTCCAGTAGCACTGAGCAAAGAGAGAACCTGCGCATGGGTCCATCACTGGAGTCTTCGCCACAAGGCGTCCACGCAAGACGCAAGCTCCAGAGTTGTATCAACCAGAGAACCCCCGAGTCACGGGCCAAAGTGAGCGCTACTTGTACCCTCCTTTTTTTAGGATCCCCGTCACCCAGCTCGTGTAGTCTCCCCATCCAATCGACTGCTCCTACGGTGATCTCATCTAGGCCAAGTAGCAATGCAGCAGATGCCAAGGCAAGCACCGCCCCGGGCCAAGTGGTCTGGACAGGGGAATGGGGCTGACTCGGATTGGTGGTGGAGTCACTCATAGACTGGGTATTTCAACGTGATACGGATGATGCAAACTATAACAAAAAATAAGAACACCATGGAACAACCACAAATATATATATATACATATATAAGTTATATATATATATATGTTATGCATCTATATATATATATATTAACATATAGAGATCCACAATATGGGTCAAAACACTCATCTTGGCCTAATGGGCCGCAGGTTTTCCAATTCAAGCTACCTGGAGAAGTAGATGATCTGCAAAACCACCCGCTGTTGAACCACAAAACCCTCGTGAAGCAGGGAATCATCAGCTTTTCCTTGTTTCTTCCTCAATCTCAACGAATCTTGAGTTTTGTTGGAGATGTTCGAGCCTCTATGAGCTCTATGTTACAGTGATGCAGCGATGCCAAATTCACATGAATCTACCATCATTCAGGATCAGTGAATTCAGAAATATCATGAAATATCTACTAATTATAAATGAACATCAAACTGCTACAGTCACGGAGTGACTGGCCGCGCTTCCCTGAGAAAGCCACGTGTACAGCTCTGGCGGATGCATCCACCGGTGCCTGCAGGGCACATCAGATAGCCATTTGTCGCACCAGTTGCACCCACGGGATCCTGACTCGTCGCTTGAACTTAACGCAACTCACAATAGCTGTTCGGTGGCTCATCCAAAGTGGTCCAAGGGTGGTGTTTGGGAATTGGTCATCCAGATCTCAGACTCTCAGAATGTCTCAGATACTTTTTCTGCACAAAACTCAGTGTATTTCCGCCTGCGCCCTGCGACTCCTACAGTTGGGGCACCTTTGGCCCCGTGCCCCGTGGGCCCCGTGGCAGCATTGACCAGTTACGCCACCGAGGCGTGGCTCGTGCAGGTGAAACACCGATGGATCAAAGGGGCTGCGGATCTTCTGGAGATGGAATACCTGCACCAGCAATCACCAGCACTGCTTCAGTGAATTGCGCGGTGATTTCCACCTGTAACTGATTGTGCTGTAGTGGAAGTGTACCAAGAGACGAGGTGTAACAATCATGAATCGTGATGAATAGTGTGGCTTGACGTGGTCCTATACAAGTTCGGGTGAATCCACAGGGCTCACCGTGTGTGGATGGCGCAATGTCCATGTTTTCTGCCGGTAAGGGGCCCTGGCATCAGCAACGCCATCATCATCGATTCAAACTGGGATCCATTTGAAATAGTCCAGGGATATCCAATGATATCCAACCAGATCCAACCAACCAGATCCAAACGGCGTCTCCAGTTTCCACGCTGTGATAACATGCCCGAGCCGACTGCAGCTTCTCTTCCAACTCCGTTCCTCAACCAAAGTTTGCGAATCACTTGCAAGCGCATCCACTCAAACTGATCTGGCTGGCGGTTCCAATTTAACTCCAAGAAAATAAACCGCTTCAAATGAAATATCTTTTAATCTGCCGACCCAGCTTTTTGTTTTTCTCTCTCCTTTTCTTCGTCTTTTCTTTTTCTTTTCTTCTTCTTTTTTTTTTCTCCTTCATTTACTTCTCTCCTTCTTTCCTTCTTCCAACGCACATTAGGATTACAAGTATCAATATCATGAATGCTTGCAAGAGGACCAGTGGCCCTATGGGTGTGGCGTTGCTCCTTGACATCGTCTCAGATATTTGCCAGCAAAATATGGAGGTTCGACTCCTCCCTGGTCCGATTATGTTTGTTGCCTCCTCCCTGGCCCGTCTATGTTTGCTTTACTCTTTACTCTTCCCTTTTTCTGCAGGCACTGTTTTCAGGATGCCAAACCCTGAGACCCGGGCGAGGCTTCGCTTTCAATGATGCGTTGCAGAAAGTCAGCCTGTTGTAAGTCCACAAACTGTGGAGACGAAATACATCTCCCAGAGGTGTCGGTTCCAGCTGCACCTTCTCTTCGAGCTTTTGGCTAGGAGTCTCCTGGACACTAGGGCATCTGACTCGACCAGCAATGTGTCTAGAAAATGCTGCAAGAGTGATGGTAGTCATGGTAGTCCATTCCATCTCCAACCAACTCTTGGCTATGTCTTCGATCCCTCCATCCAATGCAAGCCTCGAAAGGAGCAGCTTGAAGGACTGCCTGCCAAATCGACAATAGTGGAAGGTTGAACATATATATATATAGATAGATAGATAGATAGATAGATAGATAGATAGATATCGTTTACATTCTTTTGCAACACTTCCGTCTTCATGTCCTGAATTCATCTACCAAGACAACCCCGCGACACAGACTTGCCTCGGAGAGCATAGCCTTGGAATTCAAACGATCGACTGCAATCTTTCGCATGGAAGCTGATTGGCAGAATTGGAAAGCGCATTTTGGCAGAGAGGCCTGAAGCCAGCAAGGGCAAGTCATCACAGTAATTGTCTGAGGTTGGGGCCGAAACACGTGGTAAAACCTCATGGACGCAACTTTGGAGACTTGATGACAGCTGTATGTTCTTAAGGTCTTTGGCCAATGGATGACATGACCATCCATCCACTGAACGATCCATTGCTTTTCTCAAACACCCACAGGGACCAAGTGATCCATGGACGAGGAGAAGCACCAGCTCTATGAGCTGTCAAAGGGTCGATTCGTTGATGTGAAGCCTACTGAATCTACTTGGCACCTCGTAGGTAATTAATCCCCATACGAAGCATTACGAAGCTCCATTGATGTTGACTAGGATTTTATGGAAATTAGTGGCGGTGGGTAGTCATGGACCCCTCAAACCCATGGAAAAGAAATGCATTCTGCATTCTAGCTAGAGCTATCTGGTGACTCTAGCAAATGACCACTGCATTTGGACGCGGCAGTTCCAAGTAGCAACCCATGTGTGCATCGAGAACCAGGCGTGTGCTCTGCGGTACTGCGCCGCTTCATCTGCGACGTTGCCCTGGGCAAAGGTAGAGATAGCTAGCTTGGGTCAATCTCAACTGAACTCAATCTTTCATGACCCTAAATGGCTGTGAATATCTTTCGATGACATCAAATAGCACAATATTGGAGTGTCAATGGACAAAGGATATGCGAAATTCATTTTTTTGTACATCATAGGTCTATAATAGTCTATATCAATGTCTATATCAAACAATATCAAGCCATCGGTTGTGGGAAATCTGTCCGCACGCCTGATCCTGCATGAGCAGCGTTGCCACGTGCCTCTCTATGACTTCCTCCACTTCCATGTTGCCCATCTGCCAGGACATTGCAGTGCAGGCACGAGGCACATGGCACACTCAATGAATCGAAAAGGGAAGAAAATCACAAAGCCAGAGGTATCAAAAATCTGACATTCCTCCCAGGTCACTATCTTAGCCTCACTGCAATACAGTAGCCGCTAATCTCAATGCGCTAAACTTAAAGCCAAGAACACAGAATTGAGATGAGTTGACCATTTTCCAGACTTCCTTGTGCAGAAAACAAGAGAGAACATGGGAAAACAAGCGCTTCTTGTGCCATTGATCCAAATAAAACCGGACTTCCCCGGAAGTCGATACCTTCCGGGCCAGGCTTAGAGCTGTGATGCCATCCACTTGCCTCACCAAGTGATGTTAACCCACGAACACGGGATGATAAATGACGAGAAGCCGAAAACAAAAAAAAAACAGAATTCCAAGGAAAATTGGATCCTACCCAAAAACTCAGAGTTCAATCAGCAAACATGGGATGTTCATCAATGGATATGGATTTTTAAGCGCCAAAATCTGATCGTGACCAGCAAAGTGGCGATAAACCAAGGAAGAAACACATTGAGGCTATGTGCACCAATGACATGGCAATCTAATCAACGCAAAAACCAACATGAGGACAAAACAAAATGGCAGTCTGACCTGTCCATGTCTCTAATGTGTGTCTCCCCAGGACGCCCACCACCGACTTCCCGTTCTACAGTTCATGAAATACGAAAAATGACTTACTGGTGCTTAGTAGGGAATGGGAGAATGGGATGATTCTTAATGGTTATTATACGTCATTCCCCCATTCCCTACTAAGCACCAGTAAGATGATTTGCATTGATTTGCAATGATTTCTGGGCTCCTCAGTTTTGATCCTGCCACGCGTTTGGCAGTGCATGGATAACCACTATGTGCTAAGCACTCCACTTATGCACATCGGCCAAAGCGTCCAGCAGCAGCTCACAAACCACAACGTGGCCACCAGCTGCAGCCAACTCAGGAAGCAGTGACACTAAGACTGGAAATAGTTGTGACTGTCTATTTTTTTTTTTCCTATTTGTCATAGTTGATGGTAGATCATAACAGTGATGTTTTGGGATTTACGCTCACAAATATCTTATAATACCTTTCCCACTGTCGCCACCAGTTCAATGACTACAACCACTATTATCATCACATCACCCACTCTTCTTGCAAGCAAAACGAATTGAAGATAAATCGAAGAACTCAGACAGGTCACCCGTTCAGTGTCGCAGTTTGGCACTGGCTTGGAATAAGTCAATCAAGCGCATGTGAACGAATCAGACATGGAGAACGAGAAGAAAACAAAGACATTTGTATGCTTGTGTGTCGTGGTCAAAACAGTGGATTATTGTTTTTATGCGCATCCGACCCTTGTTGTGAATCCTTAGAATTGGGCATTATTAGTCATTCCCAATAATAGCGAGAGAGAGAGAGAGAGAGAAAGAGATATAATATATATATATATACTGTATTGTATATTTTTATTTATATACGTATACATAAGAGTCATAAGAGTTATAATACATCAGAATGGTAGAAATTGGCCATCATGAAAAATCCAATTGTAAGCATAATTGGTTGAAATATATTTATATATATATATTACCATGATGGACCAGGACCATGAAAAAATCCCCATCAATGGTGCTATGATCCAAGGTGCATGGAGCGGTGTGTAGCCAGTTCCCCGGCAGCCATCGTTCACCGAGAGACCCACCTGCCACGGCGTCATGACCCGCTGTGGCATTGCCATGTGGCTGGTTTCCAACGTCTGCATACTGCATGATTAATGTATGATGTATGTTGTAGATCCATATTGTAGATGTATCCTTGATTATCCCTGTATCTAGGTACAAGCAGCGAACATTGATAATTGTAGACATTTACTTGCATTGATATCCCTATTATTGTTATCATTTCGTCCCTTAAGTGTTGAACAACAATGACAAAAAAACGACTCTGGTGGTCCTTGCCTTTGAGATATTGAATCAGGTACAGCAACAGTCTAACTTATCTAAATTCAAAACTGTAAATTCTGAAAACACATGGGGCCCATGTATCTGCAAATGTATGAAATATATCAAACAAACCTTACAACAAAAAAAATACAGCACTGCTTGGGCTCACCGCTACAAGTTCGCGCACCACCGAAGCACTGCCACGGCCGGCAGCTAGGCGTAGTGCCTGGCTTGGAGGGTTATGGAGGGGCTCAATTTTGGCCCTAGCATGGTTTCGTGACGTTTCATGACTTGTCCCCTGTTCAACCATGGAATCTTTGGAAGGTGTTCCGAATGTGCAAATATCTTGCGAATGTGCAAATATCTTGCTGTGGGCCACACCAATGATTGCCAGAAATAAACCCATTCAACAACTCACAACAAGTCCATTGCACGTCTTGATTTTTTCTCGAAGCTCCTGCGAAGGGCCTTTCCCAAAGAACAGCCGCCAAATTCATCGTCTCACTTCATCTACACAACATCTCATGCATCTCTTACTTTCTTTCCATCTCCCACATCATCTACATTAAGTTCATCTACAGCACATACAGCTAGATCATTTATGATCATTTCATCTATTTACTCCACTTTCACATCATGTTCATCACATACATCATGCTACACAGGTGTTGTTACACAGGGGTTGTGACACAGGAGTCACATACATCGTGTGAGTTCTTACACAAGCATTGTTACACAGGAGTTATTACACAGGAGTTGCTACACAGGACTAAATACACAGGGGTTTGTACGCAGGAGTGTATACGCAGGAGTTTATACGCAGGAATTAATGCTCAAGAGTTGAACTCCTACAAAAAACTCCTACCAAGTTCTTCTAAATGCAACGCTTCCTGCACTTCGTGCGCGTCGGACGCACAAACGTATAGCGAAATGCGAATCCGAAGGTGTCCAGATGAACCCTTTGCGGAGATCGTGCGTGTGGGGCGCACAAACGTGTGGGGAAATGCGAATCCGAAGGTGTCCGGTGTGCGTCGGACGCGCAAACGTGCGGTGAAATGCCAATTTTCGGTTGCTGGGCGCAACCCTTTTGCACAAAATGCAGGCCGGAGTGAAATAAAATTGCGATTTTAAGCTTGACTTTGATTTGCGCGACCCTTTGCGGGGGTCGTGCGCGTCGGATGCGCGAATGTGTGGTGAAATGCGGATTTTGGTTGTCCCGGACGAAACCTCTACGCGCAAACCTGTGGTGAAATGCGATTTTTTGTCGCCGCGGCGGCGCCCTTTCGCACGAAATGAAGGCCGAAGTGCAAAACATGCGGTAAAAAATCATTGCGATTTTGAAATCTCATGTAACATTACGATTTAGAAAGCTCAGACGCAACCCTTTCGCACGACATGAAAGTCAAACTGTCGAAACTGACTAAACATGACAATTTTGAGACGTCACCAAGGTATTCTGTGGCAAGGGTGTTTTCGAGTAAAAGCTTCTCTGTGTAAAAGCGTTTGGGAGGCGGATCCTCACTGTCCACTCAATGTACCCGGCTTGGGTGACATCGTCCCGAAACCACCACGTCAACACTTCTTGGTGAAAAAGGACCGTGAGGAGTTGTTCGGGCAGCATGACGCTCATTTGCCACCATGCTGCTTCTCTTGTGAAGCGGCGCCCTCTCGGCTGCAGTCCAAGGTCTTGCCCCCGCAGCGCGTCCAACAGGCGGACACATCGGACACCCAAGGCGGTGTGGGCCCCGACCGCGCCTCGCAGCAGCCGCTCGGCATAGCTCCAGAGCCCAGAGCAGCCTCCCTGCGAATTGGGTCAATGTCCTGAAAGTCCGGAGAAAGAGAAAGGTAGACCGAGTAGGGTTCCACACCGCCACTCCACTCCACCGTTCTCCTCTACTACCTGTGGAGGGACTTCTCGCGTCATGGCGAACGAGGCAACTAGTGTGAGGATCTCTAGTGACAGAACCGTGGCTACTAGGTTCAGGAACGGGTATTTTTTGAGCTAAGGAAGCTGCAGTTCTGGTTGCTTGTGCGCGCTCTTTCTTTTTTTTTCCTTTCTTTCTTGATTGGTCTCTTTCTTTTTTCCTTCTCTCTCTCTCTCTCTCTCTCTTTCTCTGTCTCTCTCTTTCTCTCTCTCTCTCTCTCTCTCTCTCTCTCTTCCCGTCGCTCTTTCTGCTCCTCCTGGCTTTACAGCTCCTTCCCGCTCCCGCCCGGAAACACCGCGCCTCGTGTAAAAGCTTCTGTGTGTAAACGCGCTTATGTGTAAAGAGCTTCTGTGTGTAAAAGCTCCTGGGTGTAAACAACGTCCGTGCGTGAAAAACTCCTCTGTGTAAACGCGTCTCTGTATAAAAGCCCCTCTGTGCAAAAGCCCCTCTGTGTAAAAATTCTCTGTTTCAAAGCTTCTGCGTGTGAAAGCTTCTGTGTGTAAAAGTTTTTGTGTGTACAAGTTATTGTGTGTAAAAGCTTCTGCGTGTAAAAGCTTCTCTGTGCAGAAGCTTCTCTGCGTAAAGACTTCTCTGCGTAAAAGCTGCTCTGTGTAAAGCGTCTGTGTAAAAGCTGTTCTGTGTAAAAAATCTCTGTGCAAAAGCTCCTGTGTGTAAAAGCTGCTCTGTGTAAAGATCCCCTGCGTAAAGCTGCTCTGTGTAAAGACTCCTCTGTGTAAAAGCTTTCCTGCGTAAACAAGTCTGTCTGTAAAAGCTTCTCTGTGTAAAAGCTTCTCTGTGTAAAGACTTGTCTGCGTAAAAGCTCCTCTGTGTAAAAGCTTCTGTGTAAAAGCTGCTCTGTGTACAGACTTCTCTGTGCAAAAGCTCCTGTGTGCAAAAGCAGCTCTGTGTAAAGACTTCTCTGTGTAAAAGCTTTCCTGTGTAAACGAGTCTGTGTAAAGCCCCCTCTGTGTAAAAGCTTTCCTGTGTGAGCGAGTCTGTGTAAAACCCCCTCTGTGTAAAAGCTTCTCTGTGTTTGACCTCCAAAACTATCAAAGCTTGTTTTGCGGCCTAGATGCGACATGCCAGTGGACCACCGATGTCTTGTCACTTTTGACGGGCTTCCCCGCTCGCGATTCCCTGGCGTCGCCGCAATCACCTGCGTGATGACCTGCAGATACAAGCTGGAAAAGCGACGTCGCGCTTGCGTCAAAAGCTGGCAGGACAGGAATCTTCAACACAGCACAGCTCTGGCGTGCCTTGACTTCGCGCTGGCCCGGAATGTACAATTCCCTGCTCAAGCATTCTTGCGTGGGCGGCTCCTCCACTCCAAATGACCTGTGCTTGATCTTCTCTAAGGTATGGTCTTTGCAATTAGCCAGGAATCTCTGCAACGTCTTCTCCAACTGTGCCCGCTTGCGTCCGCCTTCCACCAAAGCAATCCTTGTCTTCAGCATAGAGACCAATGACGGCGTGAGTCTGGGCAGGGCCATTGGCCGAGTGAAGCAAGTCACGTCCAGGCCGTAGATGTTCGTGAAGTTCGTGTGGGGCCCACGTACCTTCACGCAAGACTCCGGCAGCACCAGCTTCTCACCGGTCAAGACAGGGTTGATTACCATCATACCCTTCACCAAGGCAGTGCAGTCTTCCTGTTCCATCTGGACCAGGCCGCGAAATTGAAACGGTTTGTAGATTCCCCCTGAGACGGTCCTTTGGTGCGATCAGGCGATGCGTCTCCGCAAAGGCCATTGACATTTAAATGGGTGTAGAATAGTTTTTGGATTTTTTTTGGGCAAGGTTTTGGATTTTTTTGGGTTTCTCCTCTGGTACCATTTGCCTTGTATTCACAACAGTTTGGAACTTGAACCTGTCATTTTGCATAGTATCTGCTGCATTTTGGTATGCTCACCGTCCATTTTGCATGGTATTTGCTACATTCTGGCATGTTTGCCTTCCATTTTGCATGGTATTTGCTACATTTTGGCACTTGAACCTTTCATTTTGAATGATATTTGCACATGTTGGTACTTCCAACGTTTATGTGGGTTTCTTCTAGGGTTTCATTTGGGGTTTCTTTAGGGTTTCATTTAAGCTGTCATGTATTGCATCTTTAGGGTTTCTTAGGGTTTCATTTCTTATACCTTTACGGTTTCTTTATGGTTCAAATAGGGTTTCATTTAGGCTGTCTTTAGGCTTTCAGTCTGCCATTTTGCATGGTATTTGCTGCATTTTGGCACTTGAACCTTTCATTTTGAATGATATTTGCACATGTTGGTACTTCCAACGTTTCTTTGGCTTTCTTCTAGGGTTTCATTTAGGGTTTCTTTGGGGTTTCTTTTGGGTTTCATTTAGGGTGTCTTTAGGCTTTCAGTCTGCCATTTTGCATGGTATTTGCNTTCTTCTAGGGTTTCATTTAGGGTTTCTTTGGGGTTTCTTTTGGGTTTCATTTAGGGTGTCTTTAGGCTTTCAGTCTGCCATTTTGCATGGTATTTGCTGCATTTTGGTATGCTCACCGTCCATTTTGCATGGTNTTTAGGCTTTCAGTCTGCCATTTTGCATGGTATTTGCTGCATTTTGGTATGCTCACCGTCCATTTTGCATGGTATTTGCTACATTCTGGCACTTGAACCGTTCATTTTGAATGATATTTGCTACATGTTGGTACTTCAAACGTTCATGTGGGTTTCTTTTAGGGTTTCATTTAAGGTTTCTTTTCGGGTTTTATTTAAAGTTTCTTTAGGGTTTATGTAAGGTGTCATTTATTGCATCTTTAAAGTTTTATGTAGGATTTCATTTATTGTATCTTTAGGGTTTCTTTAGGGTGTATTTAGGGTTTCATTTAGGGTTTCTTTAGGCTTTCATTCAAGGGTTCCTTCGGGTTGCATTTAAGGTTTCATTTAGGGCTTCATTTAGGGTTTCTTTACCGTATTTTTACGGGTTCATTTAGGATGTCTTTCGGGTTTGATTTAGGGTTCTTATCAGGAATTCTTATCAGAATTTCTTTAGGGTTTCTTTTGGGTTTATTTAGGGTTTCATTGAGGGTGTCATTTATTGTAGTTACCTTTAGGGTTTCATTTAGGATGTCATTTATTGTATTTTTAGGGTCTCTTTAGGGTTTCATTTATTGTATCTTTAGGCGTTCTTTAGGGTGGCATCTATTGTATCAATCTTTAGCCTTTCTTTAGGGTTTTTTTTGGGGGTTACTTAGGGTTGCATTAAGGTTTCAAAGCAGAGAAGCAGAAAAGAAAAAGGCACCGAAGCAGAGAAGCAGAAAAGCAAAGAAGCAGAAAAGCAGGAAAAGCATGAAAAGCAGGAAAAGCAAAAAGCGGACACGCAAAGAAGCAGAAAAGCAGAGNAGAAGCAGAAAAGCAAAGAAGCAGAAAAGCAGGAAAAGCATGAAAAGCAGGAAAAGCAAAAAGCGGACACGCAAAGAAGCAGAAAAGCAGAGAAGCAGGTAAAGCAGGAAAAGCAAAAAGCGGAAAAGCAAAGACGCAGGAAAAGCAGAAAAGCACAAAAGCCAAAAAGCAAAGAAGCAGAAAAGCAGAGAAGCAGAAAAGCAGAAAAGCACAAAAGCAGAAAAGCAGAGAAGCNGCAGAAAAGCACAAAAGCCAAAAAGCAAAGAAGCAGAAAAGCAGAGAAGCAGAAAAGCAGAAAAGCACAAAAGCAGAAAAGCAGAGAAGCAGAAAAGCAGAGAAGCAGAAAAGCACAAAAGCGGAGAAGCGGAGAACCAGGAGACCCAAAAAAAAATCCAAAACCTGTCCCAAAAAAAATCCAAAAATAAATGACCCTCCTTCCTCCCATGCCATCACGCGGGTCCACCTCCACAATGTTGAGCCGCTCAGGTTCCACCACCGCCTTGAAAATGCCCGGAATTTGTCTCTGCAGCGTGCTCAAAAGAAGCGGCATCCGGCAATACGCCTTTGCCAGGCTGCCGACGTTGGCGAGGAGCCAGCTCGCCGAAGCGCTCTTCTCCAAAGGCTTGGCGCAAAAGTAAAGGTGCCCATTCTCCCGCCCGGCCACGACCTGTAAAGAATCGGCGGTGGTGTGCAAAGACCCCCACCTCCTCAATACCGCTGGCTTGATGTCTTGATTTCCAAAGGCCATGCAGTACACCGGGCACCCCATCTCCACTCCAATGCGGCACGACACGTCATTGACGCTTGAAGGGGGGTTCTGGGTGGGAATCCACGGGGCCCATGGCAATTTCAGCCTCCTCCACTTCTTCCTCCTCGTCGATCTCATCGTCGTCGGAGCAGCCCCAATCCACCTCCTCCTCCTCAGCCGCGGCGCCCAAACCAATGTTGACGGCATCCTCCTCCAGATCCTCCCCATCGAGCATGAGCAGCTGCAAGTTACCATGTCGAACACAGCGAGAAGTCTCGTATACCCAAACTTCATTTCTGGATAATACTTTATGTTTGTCTGCTCTGCTCAATTGCAAAAAAGCCTTGACGTGACGACGAGCGTTCCGTCGCACTTTGAATTCCTTATCCCCGTGTCGACCTTGCATGAGCAATGTTAAAGCCTTGCTGGAGAGGTGCTGCAAGTCGATGGTCTCCACGGTCAGAAGTTCCTGGCGCCGCTTCAATACCTCCACCTCCTCCAGATCCACTTCTCCGGCCAGTGCGTCACAGAACGCCGGCAGCACCGTGACTTCATGAGTGCCTGGCACTTTGGCCGGCATGGCGGCAACTAACAAGGCCGTTTCACTAGGCGGGGAAGTGTCCGTAGCTGTTCTGGTGACATGAAAGTGAGGAAGTGTTGCTGTGACATGGGCTCTGCTTCAATGACCTCTGCCACAGCTTCATTGTTCTGACTGGCAATGCCGGTGGTAGCAACAGCTGGATGGTTGGGCGCCTTCTTCGCCCACTTCAAACGTGTACAGATTTCGCAGTAATCCTCAATCTCTGACCGCGTGTAGGTCTTCTTGTACCTCGCCAGCAAATCTGTTTCTGACTCTCTTTTTTGTAGCTGTGCGTCTACGCACTTTTCAGCCATGCTTCTTTGCACAATATGCGCGGTCAGTTTCTTGAGCCAAAATAGCATCCGTACTGACATCTTGACAACTTGGTGCAAGATTGGGCAGGACTGGCTGCCATTTACGACACTGGATGTGTTTGGGAGATTACATCCACCTATAAAACACAAAGGGTGATGCAAAACCTGTTGAAAACATGCCTTTGTACGCTTGTGAAGCTGGATATCTATCATGCTTTACTATCCAGGGTTGTACAAGTGGAATACAATCGGCCGGGAACTACACAAACCCAGGTAGCCGCATACCCCACCTCGCCCATGTCTGCAGCAGCAACACCATCAGCAACAAATTGGAGAACCTGCAGCCGGTTGGCCATCTGGACTGGCTGATTCCATGTTTGGAAGCAAAGTATCTGCACACAGTAGTGTGGCTCTTGCATTCCACCTTCACTATCTTGCTTTTCTATTGCTGCCAAACGCCAAGTCCAAGGTCACGGCAACAGGAGCATCGTCATTCTGAACCTCAAACATAAGAAAACACTGCAACAGATCTGCTTCACTGCAACGAGCTGCACAGATCTGCACAGCATGTATAAATATTGACGACTCGATAACGGCTTGCCATGATCTCCATTGTCTCGGCTGCTGGCAGCAGTGAGGAGCAGTCGCCGACTGCGGTCTTCCTGCAGGAGTGCCGGTGTCACTTCGGAAATCTCAGTCAGATTCAGTTGCCGCTGGCAGCTTTCCAAATGTGCTGAGCTGCAGTCACTTTGGAATATGTTCTTGTTTTTGTGCAGCACAGAAGTTGCGCCACGTCCGGAACTGAAGAACCGCTGGTGATGTCTCTGATGTCACGCGCCTCATCCGCCAGACCGCGTCGGAGTTTGCTCTCCTTCAGGCTTGCGACAGCCTGTGGTCACGTGGTTTGACACAGCTTTTGATCAAAACCAGAATCCGAATATGCTGAATGTATAATGAGGACTTTTGTGGTATGTAGGGTGATACCCAAGAACGAGACCAATCGATCTTGGATGAGTCATTGATGCTTTGTGACTGACACGCTCTTTCAACAGACCTCACAGCAACAACTGCCCATCCTACTTCTGAACGTGCATTCAAGCGCTTTGAAAAAATGTTGCCTGCCCCACTTCTTCTTCCATGGTCGCATTGACATGAACAGGCACTTCGTGCATGAAAAGTGCCTCACACAGATGCACCACATATGCACAGCATATGCACAGCATGAGGCCATGAGGTTTCTTGTGTTGCCCAGACCTGAGCCAAATCGGGGCTGATCATGTCCTCCTGCCTCAGAGTCGGGCCACGGGTCGGAGTTTGATATGGGGTATACCACCATAGTTATAGCAATGACAATAAAAATGATGACTAATCATCAAATTTTGGGTACCCTGTTGACAAATCCACATCTTCATGCTGGTTCAACAGCCTTGCAGCATCCGATCAGCTCTAGGGCTTCAACCCTTCCCCCTCCAGGGAATTGCAGCATAATGCTTCAATGCCCTGGCCATGACTGCAGATCAAGGGTGTTTGCCACCCCAAGACTCACCAAAATGATTGCGGGGATCCAGGGTGGAATTCTGCAATTCTGCGGAGTTCAATCTGAAAGTCATATTTACATCTATATCTCCATCTATCTTTGTATTTATGAATAATATGTATATAAACACATTTGAATATGTATAGATATATACAATATGTTAATATTAATAGTAAACAAGAATATCTTTATATATATATATAATAACAATGCATGGCGATAGAAGAGCCTCGCCTTCACTGCCACTGCAGAATTGCCCATGACAGAACCTCCAACAGCCGGACCCGTTGCCACTGACGGGACAACATATTTGACACACCTAAAGTGCTTGGAAGATACAACCACTAGATAGTAACCACCAAGAAAGATAGAAAAGTATTTTTTCCACTATTTCAAAATACGATTTTACTTTTTACCCTTTTTGGCGGATGCTATACACAAACACACACCCCAAAAAAAAACAAACAAACAAATCAAATTCGTTCAAAATGATTGGTTCCAAAGTGGCAAAGCAGAACTTGACCCAAACACTCATTCCAAGGAGAAACCACCTCTGTTGAAATTGGCCACAGCCGGAATCACTTCATCGGCTGCCACACCAAGATTGTGCAAATCGATCGCGCTCCAGAAGAGTTTAGCTTCATGGGTAAAGCAAGCAACATTCCGAGAAATCATATGTTTTATATATAATGTATAAATCATGCCCCAGTCCGTTTGGGATACTTGAGGCATGTGTGTTTGTCTGATTTTGTTCCAGTGTTGGTTTGGAAACCTAACTAACATGTTAAGGAGCTGTAAAGGGTTTCAACAACCGCTGCATGTCTCAAGCCAAACAGGGTCCATATCACAGAATCAACAGTCAGTTGGTCTACGTCTTTGTCAAGTATTTGTGCTCTTCTGCAGACTGATTTTCTTGCTGTACTCTTGCCATTTACTTTCTTTAGCACGTGCTGCTTGAAGTTGGCAGAACCGCATAATGCAAAAACCAGCTTTCAAGAAGGAGCCAAAAGCAGCAGAGGAAGGCTTCACCCCCAGCCGGCGCATTTCTCTCCCATTGCTTTCATCCTGTGGTCCCCTGTTGCACTTCATTTTCGGTCACGGCGCTGCCCTTGTCTCACTGGGTTTGAAGGAAAATCGATCAGAAACAATGCTTATCAATGGTTTATACTAAGTTATACATGTTTTGACCATGAAAACAGGGCCTTTTCCAAGGTTTCCCGCAAACCAATTCTGGGACCTGGAAACCGCTCATCCAAGGGGTGACGCCCCCAGCAGCTCCAACAGCTCTTCGCCCAGGTCTTTGAGCTTTGGATCTGGATCTCGGTTGCGTTTGAAGCGCGTGCCACAGCTTGAACCTTGACGTGAAGGATCAAGGGTGCTAAGACTTCAGGATATCTGTTGAAGGGTTGAAGGGAAGTATACGCATCCATCAAGCATCATCAAAAACAACCCCAAGGTTTTGCTCCCATACACCATCTTTGGACACATACAGACCGAGGTGCAAATGGCTGAGGCATCTGAGCAGTAAATAGATAAGCATGAAGAGCAAACGTGCCCGATTTCCAATGGCTTCCCGTGGCATCTGCACACCTCAATCTTCCAGCTACTGAAAGAGCAAAGTTTTTTCTCAAAAGCTTTATCATTAGCCCAATGCACGATGGGATCATATGGCTACCATTGACTACCCACCTAAATATTCTTTGCAAACCATACTGAACCTGTTTGACTTCTCAACCTAAATCTGCCAAGAATGGTTCTTCCAGTCACGGCAGGTAAGTGTTGGCTGTCTGCCGCCACCATGAGCTCTTTCCGCACCATTTTGGTGGACATGAAGTGAAAAAGCATCGAGGGAGCCAGAACTTCGGCCAGTGGAGGCTGTCCTGTGGCAAGACGCTGCAGCAAAAAGTCTGACTCGTTGGTGATTTTAATATGTTTTAACTTTTAACCCAATCCCAAAAACGACATGAGTGAATTGAATTGTATGATATTGTATGTATTTCGTTTATGAGACGGTACTGTATCATGATAGATCACTACGGATTTATGTCTGCGGTATACGATATACAGAAATGATCTCAAGCATTCGTGAAAAACAGAAAATACTTGAAACCAAACATCTCGAAACAACCAACCACTTGAGCACTATTGGATTCAATATCTATACTACCCCGACGTGTTGCATGAGAAATCAGGCAATACTTTATAACATTTGGCTATATGATAGAGCAGGCCAGACTTGCAGGTCGAAACATGGACTAATTTGGACTCCAAGCATCCGCTGGTCACTTGATAGTGTTGGGAAAGTGAAACATGTTTGCCCTCAACCAAGATGCAAACTTGCCGGAGCAAAAAGGACGCACATTGGCCAACAGACACGGCATCCACAAGGGTGCCCTGGGATTTGGCTGCAAAGGCTGCACTTACCTAACGGTGGCGAAACACAAGACCGCATCACCATGGCAAGGCGTTTGTTGGAGCTATATCCCAACTCATGGAGTAATTCAAAATAATTATCATAAATGTATTATATCATGTCATATCGTGGTTCAGTTATATATATCTATATAATTCTATATATCATTATATCCATTGACAAACCACCCACTGCACCCCCAAGCAAGATCAAGCAAGATGGCTGTCGTGTTTGCCAAGTTGCTAAACCTGCACTTTCAGAAATGTAGTCCACTTCGCTGGATGATGCATCAATAACCAACACGCGGGCGTCCATCTTCTGAGTTTCAGCCTCAAAAAATAGCACAAGCACGCCAGCATGTCACTTGACTGACTCATCTTTGACTCTCCATAGTTGATGTGAAACTCGGTTGTACACTGCCATACTATGCCATGTTAGCAACGAGGGAAGCTGCCTCTGAAGTGGTTCCCTGGATTCATGTTTATGGCTTCCGGAATCTGCTGACTGCGAGAATCTTTTACTTGGTATCATGAGCCGGAGATACCCCAAGTTCGCTGCTTCGAGTATGAAACTGCCCATCACAGTACATTGAAAACATTGTAAGGCTCACAACTACATCAACTTGCATCAACATCACCATGATCACAATCAAATCATCTCCTTACCATTCCGTATTCAACTCAACACATTTCATAATCGTTTCATTACCCTCCTTGCAGCCATCGTCCTGCTTCCCGGCCTGGCGCTGGATCAAACATAGGCTGCAGCTCAGTGTGGCTGCCAGCTGCCCCCCGTTTTTTGCTTCCAGCTTCACCGCCCTCAAACGGGCAGTCTCTCGCGCTGCCTTGCAGCACGTGCAAAGTGTTGGGTGAGCAGCTGGGGCCATGATGATGTTCCCTCCGGTATCTCCTGTTGTTTCTTAGTCTGTTTTGTATGCAGTATGTGACAGAACATCGTGGCTTCAGACTGGACTCATTTGATCCCCCGAAAAATGGTTCTAGTTCTGATGCCATTCTAGGGAATCACTTAGATCTTTCGAAGTTCTTGAAGCTTCCGTTCTTTGAGCGTTGCATGGCGTTGCATCGGCCACAGCTGGTCCCAAGGGTCCTCCCACTCCGAAGCATCGCAAATCTCCGAGAGGGGCACAGTGCCAGTAGCTGCTGCCGCAAGGACCACCACCTCCACAGGATCAAAGGCGAATTCATCCATATATGGTGAGCAGAACCTTAAGAACATTTAAGAACCATACATAATACAGATAGGATCAGGTAGGTGCCAAGGATTTTGAGGGATCTTGTCCATCATCTCCTGCCTTCTGACCTTGGTAGAGCAGCAGATGGGCCCGCAGAAACAGCTGGAGGCTTTCCCATACCTCTGGAAAGAGCCCTTGTCCTGGAGCGCCAGGCAGCTCCTTGGACGAAGGCAAAATGGACAGTTGACAGGGCAAGTCAAACCCTTGACCCTTGGAGAAAAAAAACCTTTGTTTCTGATGGGTAGACAATCAATGTGAATATATCTGAATGGTGTTGAAATGTCTGGAATGGGCATTGAACGACCAACAATGGTGAATGCGAAATCGAAGTAGCCCGCACTAGGCAGAAAAATCGCCTGCCAAAACAACTGAACGCCTTTTCTTCAAAGCTGTTTACTGTTTTAAGTCTACTTCAGCATCTTCATGTTAAAAATTCCGGGTGTCCAAAATAGCCGAAAGACAGCGGAAGAATCCAAGGTGACCACATGGGTTCGAGTGTAGCCTCGAGGGCCTCGAGGGGTGCTTTAGTTTGCAACTGTCGAACGACATAGCCGAGCAGCCAGAGTCCAGAGCCGCGCATCCAGGAGGATGACCTCAGCCATGACTGAAACTGTTAAAATATTATGTTAACTGGATTTCCAAATTCATGCTTGGAATTTATGTAATGCAGACTCAGACCTCAGGTTTTTCCACCTGAGTTTCCCATCGATTCCCAGCGATCAAATTTGAACAGTTTGGGTTGCAGGATGGTCGTTTGTAGGGCTTCGTCTGGGATTCATGAATACTCTCGAATCCTACCTATGCCATGGTTGGCGAGTAAGCGTCTCTACTTTCAGCTGCCAATCAAAACAAAAAGTAATGTCTGACAATGACGAATGCGATTTGCTCTAAAATCTCTAAATAGAGCTGAATCTGCATTGAAGCTACTGTACTCATAATGATCTATCTGCGCTTCAGTCTGAAGAATCACGTAGCCAAATGAGGCAAAGCCCGGTGTACCAGTCAGCGATGAAGCGCCCACTAGCTTTCGGAGCAGTGCCCAGGATTTGTGTTGGAAATTGTGTACGCATGTCAAGGTCATCAAGCACCCTGCATGCCTGCCAACTTCCGCAACAATGAATGCACCTCCAAATACCGGGCTCCGACGGAGCTTGCGGTTCCACACATGACTGCAAGATTTCATGGGCTTCACTGAGCATGGATGAGCATGGCCTTGTCTGCATCGGGCAACGTAGTGATTTAGTCGCGCCACTGACACTTGTCCGAATCGGCCAGCTCTTCCCAGTAGCCGCAGTCTGGATGATCCCGGAACCAAATGCTGTTGATGAACTTTTGCACGAGCCGCCGCAGACAAAACCCGGACCCACAACGTGGGTCTTGAACGAACCCAGACTCCTACCGTAAGAACCCCTCAATGTGGACACACTGTTTGGGGAACCTTATCATACGATGAAGAAGGATGGTGATACCCAGCTGTCAACCGGACCGACCCCCAGCAAGCGCCAGTTCTGCTTCAAGCTGCCAAGAGCTCTGGAAGTCGGCTGATTTTTGTTGTCTCTCCTCAACAGAGGATCACAGTAAAACCGCCGGACGTGTGTTGTGGTGGATTGTATGGCACCTTGTGGCAGTTTTCTGCTGCTCTGGATGAAAGGTATGAACATGTATAATGTAGTAATGAGGGTATAAGAGGGGTCCATCAGCTTTGATATGATGCCAACAATGGAAAATCCAGGCGAGCATGCACAACCTAACATGCTTTGTTCTCATATCCGAAATTTCACATGTGCCGCAGGTTTGAAATATGGAAAAAGTGGGTCCTTCCAACCAAGAAAAACTAAGCCATGTAGAGAGCTGCTACTTATGTGTTGCTTTCTATAATCTCTATGTAAACCTATACATATTTTTCAGCTGTATATGCATCGTAGAGACCATGGCATCACTCCTCGTGGCCGTTTGGCTGGCTGAACATCTTGAAACATGGAATCTAGGCAAAGGTGCAAACGCTGCCAGGGCCTTTGTTTCGTTGCTGCTATGATGTCAGTCTTTTTGAAACAACTTTGTTTGCAGCTGCCTGTTGCTCCTCCTTTCTCAGCCACATCCCCTTCAGCATCCAAAGCTGGGGCAATTTGTTGTATCCTGAAATATCCTGAATCCTCAAAAGCTGCGACATAGTGCTGGTACTGGCAGTCACTCGCAAATTGGCTGTCGCTTGCTGTGGCACTTTGACAACCCTGGCGCTAGAGGCGTCTCTGAGCTTCGTTTGAAACCCAGGTGAAAATCAACTACCACGGCTTCGGACTCATGGCTCATTTCACCATGAGCAAACGGTTTCTCGCTTCAAGTGCTGAAGGAAAGTGATGGTATGAAAGGGCAAACTCGCCACCTTTGACCACATTTGGAACACTTGCAAGCAATCATCTACCAATATTTCAAACTTGCTCGGCAGCAAACTGGTGGATTTGAAAGTTCGCAAGCACTATGGAATGCAGAAAGCCGGTCATGCAAACATGTGGAAAGTCTTGAAGATTTCACTTTCAAGTACCACCATCTACAAACATGCAATCGCATGAAGCGGGTCATGCGGTCATGTTGAAACGGCTTCAGTGCAGCACATCAACTTCCAGGTGGGGCCTCACAGCTGCAAAAACATGGCCAGATACGCTGCAGCTTAATCCCGCAGCACCCGGGATTACCTAAGATAAGTTAAAACTGTGATCTAAAATGATCTAAGATGATCTAAGATGTACTACAAACCTCAGGAAATCCAAGAGACATCAGGATACATTCAGGTCATTCAGATCATTTAGTAATCATCCACTGATCATTCAAATCCCGGTTCAGCCGCCTGTCAACCCCAGCGCTGCAAGTTGCTGCCCAAGGTTTGGTCAAAGAAATCCAACTTCCTGACCGTGGCTTCGCTGCCATCAATGGAATCCAGTCAGACTGGCCATTCGACTGCAGGGTTGCCTTCCCAGCTGGCTACATGTCTGTAGAACAAAAGATAAACTTAATCATATACATAGCATATATCAACATATATGTATATGTATCTACATATTTATATATATATATACATATGTACACATGATACACATGCATCTATTTCAAAACCTTCCAAGTTGTTCATCCCGAACAAATAATAACGCAACATCTATGGTAGGACTGGTACCACATGTCCAGGGTAGCCAAATCGTGCGCCTGGACATGCGCTCTAGCAGCTCGTTCATCCGTTGATCGGTTTCGGTCAGGGCATCAGTTTCGCTGGCCAAAGCCTCTGTGGCAACTGGCAGAAGATATCGGAAGTTGCCCATGTCGGGCAATCTGCAGGATGTGGATTTTTCTGCTCAAACATACTGGTACTACAACAATTTCACAGTAACAAACCACTTAAAGAGGTGGATCAAACAATAATCCGAATAGGAATCTGATCATTGAGTTGTCTGGCCTCGGAGTGCAAGACTTGCTGACTCCAAGAAGCAATGGTCTTCCAAAACATTCCCTAGTTGCATGTTTGAATATACGCTGCCTATACGTACATATAGATTTGTATGTATGAGTGTGTGTGTGTGTGTGCGTGCATGTCTGTGGTTGACAAGCAAATATAAAGTTGACTCGCTAATAATGCCATCTGGGCCATCAAACATATATATATATATACATATATATATACATATATATACATATATATATATATGTATATGTATATACCAGCCGTACACCTACACATATATACATAATATACCGATACCTATACAAATATATGTGCAATAACATGGGGCTTTGTGAAAATTCGGTAACTACCCCTAAATCCACTGCTTAATCATTAGTTTTCCTGCTAAAATATGCCAAATATGCCAAAATGGTCAGTTCGAGGGCCAATGTTCAGACACACCCACATAATGTGACAAGTGAAAATCCACACATATTGTGTACCATCGTTTACATTTCATGTGATACACATGGCCGACTTGATCAAGGGCCCACCTGCAGCTCCTCGCTCACAGGATTGAAGGTGTCCCACTCATGCATGAAACTCCCCAGCAAGTCAGAGACCTGGCAAGGCCGCTGGAACCGTTGGAACCCCGGCGGCTTGGTTATGGAGAATGTAGCCAGCAGCGTTGATGGTTGAACCATATAGTTTTTGAGATCGCGTGACACTAAAAACTTGGATGTCAAACTCTCATTTGAAGGATATTGGCGGAAAGTCAATGTTAAAGAAACAATGTCTAAGATGTGTAAGGATTGGGCAGTGGAATGCTCCAAAGGAGCAAAGGTCTCTGACTGGTAAAGTGTTATGCTGCTGACAAACATCATCATGAGCATGATCTCTGTGTCTAGGTTGGTTGGTTGCTAAGACATCTTAAGACGAACATAACATGATACATGTGTTACATATTTGTTACATAATCTTTATCATTAAAGAATTGTCAGAATTGTCATCAACCAGCCCTTGTCGGCGTGGCGACCTCTGCTTCAATTGCCCTCACCTTTGCCTGGAAATCAGCAATAGCCTGGCAGGCTGTTGCCAAAACCACCTGTGGACAATTGATTTAATTGATTTGATGCATGCGGAAAGTGGGAGTGAAACCGAAAGCCCAATGATAAACATTTATTAACCGTACTTATCCATACCTCAATTTACCATCTGCATTTTTGTTCACCACAAAAACTGTGGTTCGGTTTCGGGACCAGAAGCTTGGGCGTCTTCCCACTTTTTCGAGCAGTATCTTTCCTTCATCCGCTGCCCCCTCTAGAGTCTCTAGAGCAAACATCTGCAAAAATCTCACATTGGTTCTGCACCCCTGGTCAGTCCGAGACTCGCCCACAAATGGCCCACAATTGACCACTTTTTTCCAGGGGAAAAGATAAGATACGGATGCAAAATGGTGGCCTTGAGATTGATGTCGCTATCACCTTGGAAGCTGAGTGGTGTTGGAGATCGAGAGGTACGTGCTGCGGTGAGTGCTGTTGTCACTATGCAAAGTGACACCTGATAGATTGTACAATCTGGTAATCCGCTGATTCAAGATGTAGAATCTGGTTGTTTCAAACGCAGGCACATGGAACAGTGTGGCCACTGAACCTAGACGGTCAAGTTTCCATGCTCCATCCCAGCCAACCCCAACCACTGGCAAGATTCCTGCAGGAAAAACGACCATGTGATGCCATCTTTCATCGTTGTTCATCATCTTTCATGTTGCGTATTCGCAATTGTTCAAACATAACATAGCATATCTATATATATATATATATCATCACATAATATAACATAACATTACATAACGTCTCATAAGATAACATAACATAACATAACATAACATATCTAACATAGCATAACATATCTAACATAACATAACATCACAACACCACATAACACAACACGACACAACACAACATAACATACCATCACATAACATAATACAACATAGCATTACAGCATAACCTATCATAACCTATCTAACATAACTTTGCATAACATAACAGAACAGAACAGAACATAAGATAACACAACATCACACAACATAACATAACATGACATAACATCACATAGCATGACATAACATAACATAAGATGATACTATCACATAACAGAACATAACACAACCAAATACAACCAGAACCAAAGCCACGAAAAGCCACAAAAGCCACAAAAAACACGAATTTTGGGAGGTTCCCAACCTGTGGTTACCTGAGGAGACCAACTGGAAAGTTCTCGCTTCACCTGTTCCAAATGTCTTCGGGTAGACAGCTGGCGTCGGCGAACCTTGGCTCCAAGTGATGGTGAACATGTCCATGCAATCTCCTCATTCTCCACTTCCATTTGCAAATTCCTGATTTCTTGAAATCCTATGAATTTGTATCTGATCATATCTGATCTATAAAGTGGCAATATTTGACACAATCATCACAGGCCCACAGATACACCTCAGCAATGCTAAGTCTCACATCGTTTCAGAGCCATGGCTTCCCCACCTCGTTCACTTCAGAACTCACGCGCTTGAGTTCCAAGTGAAAGCGAGCCTCAAGCGGCTCTCACTGGCTGAAAATTGACAGGATTCTGTCATCAAACACCTGTACCCCTTGCAATCAAACAAAAATCGACAGGCACCATCAGGAACACAAGCGCATGGATACTACAATGGATTCTAATCTTATCATTATCTTGTAACATGATCTAACATGACCGATTAATGGCCCAATCTGCCATGGTTCTGCAGTTCTGCCATGGCCAATGTCGTCAATGTCGTCTTGTTGTTTGAATATCAATTCAATCTCCCAGGCCGGCCTCGTGCCCTGTAGGCGAGGTGGGCGATCCAGGATCCTGTGAGCGCAGCACCATGCAGCACCATGCAGCACCTCATGTTCCTCCGCTTTCGAAAATAGGTCCCAATGGGTCCCAGCTTGCCTCGTTCAACTCCGCAGCATCTTCAGCGGCTTTGGGCTCTGGCGACCTGCAGTTGGGAGTTTTGGACTGGCTGGACCTCACCTGTCAAATCTATGAAGCAAAGTGAAGCATTATATAAATATGTACAAATCATAGCATGAAATATCCAGCTTCCCACTGAATCCCGCCTGCCCAGGCGGTCACCCACATCAAGCCGGCCAAGCGCCCCATGGAAGGTCTGCCAGGGTCAGCGTAAGGGTCATGGTGCATTGGGAATACAACAAGTGAATATGCTCGTCAGGGTGTATCCTTCAAGGACTGGCAAGAAGCGCAGCAATTGAAATATCAAGAAATTGGATGTGGACAGGGTGTGATTCATTGCAATGTAGTGAATTATTCCAAGATTATGTGGACATTGAACAATGGAGATAGCTTTCCAAACAATCAAATCTGGAAAGGATGAGTAATGCTGGGCATGTTGCCAAATAACAAGTACTTTTAGAATAAGGGATGGTCTAGTCAAGCCGTGTGTAGGTAGCACCCCATTGGAAATGGAGACATCAACAACATATTCCGCTATGGTCTCGGGAATGGTCCCTGCAGCCTATGGGGTGTGTTGTGTTCTTATATCTTGGCTATGTTTGGCTATGTGCTCTATCCAATTCAATGTGACGGACCATCTAGGAATGTAGGGACGCAATCTTTGATACGAAGAAATATGTCATATACATTCATACTAAAAATATAGATGTAATAAGATATGTCATATAGTCATATAAGATATCTACATATCGTTGACAAGGTCAGCTCAACCTCCTACTAGTACCTTCCAAAGATGTTGCTTGAATTTCATTGTGATGTCAAGTCCGTAAAGTTGACCTTGGAACTTCGGGAAACTGCGCCTCTTGGCGCGGTTTGTCGGCCAATGGTACACTTCCTAGGGATTTGCGCACACTTCACCATGGTTACAATGGCTTTTAAATGGTGTTTAAATGTTTTTTATATGAACATGTCAGAATATGTCTTCATTCAACTGCTCCTGTCCATGACAAGTGCACTCAGATCCGCATCCCAGTTTTTGGGGCTCTGGCCGGAACGCAGTCGGCCTGGCAGCCCCACAGGTTTCCCCAAAATCTCGCAGCATTGCAGTCTGCCCATCGAACCTAAACTCTTGCTTCTGCTTGCTCGCGTTGGCCACCCCGTCAGCGCGGGCAATGACGAGGAGATCTGATAGCAATCAGGGCCGACCAATGTCAACAAGATCTTAATCAGGGATCAGATTCAAGCATAATAGTAATAATATTCAAGTTGGGATAGGTTGGGATCATTCATGTGGGGCTTTCCATAAATGAGGGTACCCCAATAGCTGGATGGTTTACAATATTTTACAATGGAAAATCATGGAAATCCATCTTTGAGTGGACGATAAGTGGATGATAAGTGGATGACAAGCGGATGATAAGCGGATGATTTGGGGGTACCCCCATTTTTGGAAATGCAGCTGAAACAGTTTCTGAAACCTACAGCGCCTTGCGAGGAGGCACCGGTCTTGCCAGCAGTCGCGGCTCCGCGGTGCACGGGAGTGGCCAGCGCCGCCTGGGAGTCGAGTCTACGGCCTTTATGAGTGGCAAAAGTGTTGGATTTTTGATGCGGTTTCATATGGAAAACATGAAAAAATCGGGAATCGAATGGAAAAAGGATAGACATTTATACAACATTCATACAACATTTATACAACATTCATACAACATTCATACAACATGGATACAACATGGGATCTTGGGTTGCCAATTTTGAGACAAACCCATGATGGCAAGGGATTGGTTGAAGATACTCAAGATTGGAACTGGTTGAGCCTGTGTTGAACCTTCTGTGGGAATGTCTTGGAACATGGTATGTCTGGTGGTATCTACAGGCCATGCTGAAAGATGCGTAACCATGTGCAACCAATCTGCAAGCGGAACAGGAGTCAAAAACCGGTCTTTCTCTTGGAATCCAAGATTCAAGTGTGATTATGATTTGCAGCCAAAGATTTATGCGCTAATTGCAACCTCCACAGAAAGTGTTTGTAAAACCGACCAGCGATAGACTGCGCGGAGAAACCTGCCCATATCTGCCCAAAGTGTAAGTTGTACAACTCGTAAAAAGCAGGACAGTACCCTGCGCTGGAAGACGCACAATAGGAAAGTCGATTCAAACGAGCCACCACACACATTCAAACGAATAGACAGTTTTTACATGTTTTTACGGGGGTTCCCAAACTTGCCACATTTTTAATGGGGAAACCAAGTGGACTATTCCCCCCCACCAATGTTCTAAAGCTCAGGGCACATCGCATTTGAAGCATCTACTCGTGGGGCACTATGCAAGCGCCTTGCAGCTGGAGGGGGGTCAAAGCTCGACTCAAAGCTGCGGAAGGAAAATGGAGGACGCCCCAACCATTGGTTTTTTCCCTAAAAAATTACTTTACTTCGAGTCTGATCCCCGCCAACTGACTTTCTATCTGACATGTATTCTGACATTCCATGCGGCATTCTATCTGGCGTTCTGTTTGGCATTTTCGCTGACATATATTCTGACACTATATCTGGCATTCTATCTGACATTCTAGTTGACATTCTCTCTGGCATGTGTTCGGGTCCATGCGTGCCCAGCTGCATCCGGAGATCGCAATAGGGTTCGGGGTCCATGCATGCCCAGACTGCCGTGCAGCTCGCCATTAGCTTCTGGAGCGAGATTGCTCCACTTGCTGTGAGATCGAGTCCGTTGGTGCCCACAATGACAACACGCTGGCAGAAGGGGAAGAACGCGAGGAGTGAAGGACGAGATGAGTGAGTTAGTGAGTGAGTCAGTGAGGCACGGATACCACTGTTAAACTCTAGAGACCCACCTGGCCGGGGAACAAACAACATGACTGCAGCCGCATACAAAGGGCGGCAGTCCTGCCTGCTAGGTCTAGTGGCCTTCTGCAGCACTTCAGAGTTTGATGTTGGAATCAACTCTGCAATCGCGGCCCTGGGACGAACTTCTGTTGAGATTGCTTGGGGTCATCAAAGAGCCACCGGCGGGCATATGAAGAAAAGGGTGAAGGGGGAATGACTTCGGGAATCTTCATCAGTGTTGACAAGAGGCTCCCAATCTCCTGTGCAAAGTGGATACTGGAAGCATGCACCCAAGGTCAGGTTGACTAACATTAATTTTGCATAATTTTGCTCTGAGTCTGCAGCGGAGAAGGGCTGGAAAAAGCCTGAATTGTGGAGCTCCAGCAAATTCAAAGTTTGCAAGGCTCTGGACCGGACAGCGTCCCAGCATTTCAGCATGTCCCAGCCCCAGCAGTTGAGGAGAGCAACCCACACTCATTACGGCACAAGTCGCAGCGCTGCAAAAACAAGCGAAAAGAATCAACAACCGACTCAAGAAATGACTTCATGCAACCCAGGTCTTGCTTCTTGAAGCAGTGCAAGCCAAACGAAAACAAAAGTACTTGTGCGTTATTCCTTCCTGCGCACCAAGCCCCCAACAGCCATGTTGACCACAAGTTCATGAGGGAATCGGCGACATGGGCAGTCCCACAGAGAAAGGAACTGTGCACTCCCAACTTTGGCTTGCTCCCTATCTGGGATAGTTTCAGTCAAGTGTGCAACACGTTTGAACCCGAACCTTGCACCCGACCCAAACCCAGAAATAGGGATAAAATTGGATAAAGAATGGATAAACAAGGGTTCATGCGAAGGCAACATTATCAACTCCTTCACTTGCTGAGAAGACTTGGCCCGCGATGCCTCTGCGGAATGCTAGCTACCATGGTCTTCAAATGTCTTTGACATCTGCTTCATGTGAGCCAAACACTGAATCAGAAAGTATGGTGCTATCGGGTGGTCCAACTGAACACAGCCCATCGAGGCTGCACATCCAAAACATCCTGGTTTCATCATATTTCATTCAAGACATCACAACACATCACCTGTTCCTGCTATGGCCCACTAGCCATGCTATAGCGCAACTCCTTGCCCTATAGTCAAATTCTACGTTTCGCTGAAAAAAGAAACGCACCTATGTGGAGCATCAAGACTGGCTGAGTGGATTTCAACGTGGAGCACTTTCCAATTGAAAAAAACGCTCAGCCGTGAATTCCTCTGTAAAATCCTTCGAAATCCCACAAAAATTCCCCCTTCCATGGCGCCTGGCAGGCCACTAAACAACAGCCCAGGAAGCAAAGGATCACCCCAATGCAAGACCATCGCCTGGCCGTGGCTTACAGATGTACAATGTACATGTTTTGAAAATCATGGCAGGCCTTGATAGGTTCTTGCTTCTGTACAGTTCTGTGATTCAACATGATTCAATTTACTTGTCCCATGTCGCCCACAATTTCGATCCGAACCATGAGTGATACTGTCCCGCAAGGATTTAGCATTATACCAAAACTCCAGGCATAACACGGGCGCGAAGCCAACGGCCAAAGCGGATTGAAAATGCCAAAGTTAGCCACCCATGTTTGCAATGCTGTTCTTGGCCTAGTATATCAGAGAAGCTATTTGCAAATGGAGAAGCGCACATGATTATGATGAGAGTACCCAAAATCATACACGTGTTTGTATCTGTGTGTGGTATAGCAATAGAATGCTATAGATGTAGAAGTTATAAGTTATGACTTATGAAGCATAATGGTGTTCTGTTTCAATCTGACGCCTGAAAGTTGTTGCTGCAACACTTCGTCGTCCAATTCTCGACGGCCACCCCACCATCGCCTGAATTTGCTCCCTGTGAGCAACAAGGAGAAGAGGAAGGTAAAAACCTCAGTGTGGTGTGGTTGGTTCCCAAAGGAACCAGTCATACTAAACTATACTCAGTACACTACTACCGTCGACTACCCTCAAGAACTTCTACTGCCAGCTGTCAAGGACTTCCACTCCATCGCCGCTTTGCAAAGGCATCCCATGAGGATATCGTGTTACTAACCCTCCCCAAGGCTTCGACTGAAGAGGTGGATGAAAGCACCGTGTTGGTTGCCACCTTTCTATTGAAAGACAAGCTTTACAGCTGTTGTCCCAATGTCTTGCAGAGGGCATCTCTTTCTCTTTGTCTCTCTCTCTCTCTCTCTTTCTCTTTCTCTCTCTCTCTCTCTCTCTCTCTCTCTCTCTGTCTGCTCTCTCTGCTCGCTCTCTTCGCTCTCTGCTCTCTCTGCTCTCTCTGCTCTCTCTGCTCTCTCTGCTCTCTCTGCTCGCTCTCTTCGCTCTCTGCTCTCTCTGCTCTCTCTGCTCTCTCTGCTCTCTCTGCTCTCTCTGCTCTCTCTGCGCTCTCTCTCTCTCTCTCTCTCTCTCTCGCTGAAAACAGGATGCGGGCACACAGACTCTAGGATGACAAGGTGTTGTCTCAGGTGCTCACAGAAGTGTGCAACAAACCTCACTGTCCCCATGCATTTACTCATGCCAAGAAAGCCAGAATCTGCACAGTGTGTTGCACTTATGGAGCCCAAGATGCACTAGCAGTCACTGGCCCACACTTGCTTTCCAAACAGTGGACTCCCAACTTCTGCGACACCGTGCAAAGACCGGTGGAGGCTGGGCCTCCGACTGACATTGTACATACACTGCGAGCAAACCCAAAGCACACCAACCTGGCACAAAAGAAAAGGCGCTTTCCCAAATATGGGATGTTGGACCCCAAATCCAGCATTTCGCCTATTGTTGACCTGTGGAAATCCATGTTTGGTGCCCTGTTTCCAAAATATTTATTTGGGGCCAAAGAAAACCGGGTCCATCTATGTTGGCAAAAAATCCATGGTTCGCTCCATTTCGTGGACCGCAAATACATGGTCCATGGCCGCGCCCGTCGTCCACTAGATGTCTTGCTCGGCTCCCGAGCCGAGCAAGACATCCTGGCGGTTGCCGTGAGAGTCACCTCAAATGGACCCAGAAAAGGCAGAGATCCAGATAGATCCAGTAGCAAACCTGAGTTTCTGGGGGGAATATCTAAAATTTAAGGGAATTGGATTAGTGACATTCCCCCAATTTTTGGACTTGGGATGCAGCTATGCCTCATTAACCACATATCCATACAATTCATTACAATTCCATACATAGCTGAGGTGCCGACATCATCAAGGTGAAGGGGTTTGGATCCGCCTTTCTGATCCTGTGACCTTCCAGAAACATGTTGAATATCTGCAGAAATGATGAGAATCCACTGCCAAAACTGGCTCGCGATACAGGGCATCAAGGGGTATGGATGGTATGGAACATGAAAAGATCGCTGTTGGCTTCCACTTTGCTCCTCGCCAGTCACTTTGTTTGGCACTGCTGTTCGCTTAAAGCACGTGTCACTTGTTGGTTGATGCCTCTTTGACGCCTCTTGAGTTTGCGGACGGGCAGAGCACTTTGCGGGAAGATATTGGCTCGTGGCAAGGTCCACGAAGGCTGTCCCTGACTATGACTATCCTACTTAGACCAAACGCGAGCAGAGGTGCACTCAAAAAAGACATGTCGCTCAGGTTTGGAAGTATTCTGATCGAGTATGTGTTTTTGCGTTCGCTCTGTAAGAGATTCTACCCAAGGCTGACTCCACACTGATTGAAATGAAGTCTGCCCACACGCATCTTCAGAGAACATACTTTTGAGGCATTCTGAGACTTCAATCTGCAATTCTCTATTTGTCAACAAAATTAGGTGACAAAGATTGCCAGTTGCAAGTGCACGTGCGGCCTGCATGGCAGGTACGGCCACAAGAGGATGATCCCGACCACTGAGTTAAACAGTGTGACCTCATAGCTGACATTGGCCAAAACTCAGCATGGCCGCTGCTCAGTCGGCCTAAACGCTTAGGACCAAACAAATAGCGGCTGCTGAAATCTGAAAACGTCAGTTGCTATCACCTGACAGAGGTAAAATGGTCTAAAGCGCGTGCAATTACAGTGCTTTCCTGCTCTCTGCATCTATCAATGAATTGTTCTTTCTTCCTTCCTTCCTTCCTTCCTTCCTTTCTTTCTTTCTTCCTTTCTTTCTTTCTTTCTTTCTTTCTTCCTTTCTTTCTTTCTTTCTTTCTTTATTTCTTTCTTTCTTCCTTTCTTTCTTTCTTTCTTTATCTCTTTCTTTCTTTCTTTCTTTCTTTCTTTCTTTTTCTTTCTTTCTTTCTTTCTTTCTTTCTTTCTTTCTTTCTTTCTTTCTTTCTTTCTTTCTTTCTTTCTTTCTTTCTTTCTTTCTTTCTTTCTTTCTTTCTTTCTTTCTTTCTTTCTTTCTTTCTTTCTTTCTTGCTTTCTGTCTTTCTCTCTTTCTTTCTTTCTTTCTTGCTTTCTGTCTTTCTTTCCTTCCTTCCTTCCTTTCTTTCTTTCTCTCTCTCCCCTCCCTCCCTGTCCCTCCGTCTCTCTCTCTCTCTCTCTCTCCCTGTCTCCCTCTCCCTCTCTTGCGGAAATACCCACATTCCAAACGGGGAAAAACCCCCTCCTGAAACATTGCCACCTAGGACCTAGACTGAAAGTGTTCCTGCCAATGTTCCTGCCTGCACCGCGGCGCTGGAAAAGACCCACAACAGCAAGCAGCCTCCACTTGTCAAAACTTTCGAACCCTAGCAATGATTGACTGAAATTACTGCACTAGACTGGCCTGCGAGCATTATCATGCCTTCCACTTGCCTGGACCAGGAAGGGCTGATATGTCACCAGTATGCCACCAGTTGCTTTGAGCGAATGTGACAACAAGGCACCATTCAAACAAGCCTCTGAGAACAATGTGTGTATATGGTTTACGATTGCTCTTAGAAGAAAAAGGTTCATGATGGTTTAGAAGGGTTGTATTGATTATTCATGACTACACCTAGACTGGTAGAACAATCAAGGACTTTCAGGCACCAAAAGCATTCGAAAATGCACCAGAACGATGCTTCAAACTGGACCTCAGAGCTGATCCATGCGATTTGTGGGGTGAACCTTGGTGTGTGTGTGGACTGCTTGCTGTTGCAAGATGGTGCTGATGTATGGAAATATTCGGAAATCGAATGTGTCTACGCAGTCACATGGCAACAACTCAGGAATCATTCAGCATGATGGCTGAAACACTCGCGAGCCGTCCTGGTTTCTTTCTTAGTGCCAGGCATTCTTCATCCCAATCCATGTTCGTCACAAAGCAATGATCGCCACGCCATGGCGGGCAAAAACATTTTCGAGCACCCCAAGTCTCCCGGTAAGCTTGGAAGCCTCCCAACTTTGGAACATTCTTCGCTAGCTTTTGGCATCTCAAAGCTGTGGGCACTTTCCAAATCTTTCCAACAATCTTAAGCATCCTTAAACAGCTTTTGAGCAATCTCTTTGGATGATGTGCTTGCGTCACTTTCTATGTCGGCAAGCTGTGAGACACAAGCCAGAACGCATCAAAATTGATCTGAAACTGAGGGAGGCTCCGTGTTGATATGGACATCATTGGACATCACAGAAAACAACAAGCAAGCGGCTCCAGCAGGAGTGGCAGGTGGTTTTTCAACCCACTTCTCGCACTGAATCGCGGGGCTATCACGGCTATCAATTGCAAGTTTCTTCGTCCACGACCTTGCACAAAAGCTTCACTGCCAACCCTGACCCTGTTCTGTCAAAACATATCCAAAGTGCAATGAATGATGCGAATGTATGTGAATGTCGTTCACCATTTCCTTCTAGGAAAATGAAAGAAGTACTTGAGGCGACAGCCTAGCCCGACATGCTCTTCATCGCCATCACAAAGTTCTGAACCTGATCGATGCAAGCATGGCATCCCTACCCCAGGGTTTGAAGGAATCTTCGCAAAACCCTCCAAGAGTGTGTGGAAGAAAACAATGCAAAAACGATTCAAAGCGCGATTTGGGGGAATTGCATGGAATTGCTTTGTACCTGACCAAGGTGTGCTGGACATGGTCCAACTCAACTAATCAACATGGGTCGTCATCGCCCAAGGAAAAATGAAATTGTCCACAGGCCTTGAGTACTCCTGGTACAAAATGACTCATGGTTGTGCTGTACGACATGTCAACCATCCCAATGGTATTGGCAATTACAAGTGGTATTGCAACCAATTCAAACGGCTCTGAAAGGTCTGAAAATCACTAGGAATTGAATCCACTCCCAGCTTTCTCGAGATAGCAGAATGATGCAAAAGACCCTTACATTCCTTGTTCGCATTGAACTGTACGGTAACTTCATGGCAAATACTTTCCCGACTCAAGCATCACAAGACGCGGGTATAGCATCCACAGCACCCATCACAAGACATGCATGCAGCATGCACGTTGCACACTTTGTCCACTAGCCATGGAGCGTGCGGGCTACAGCATTCGGAATTGCAAGCACCAGTATGAAGACACCAGGACTGA
Source organism: Symbiodinium sp. clade C Y103 (assembly GCA_003297045.1). Taxonomy (NCBI): domain Eukaryota; class Dinophyceae; order Suessiales; family Symbiodiniaceae; genus Cladocopium; species Cladocopium sp. clade C. The sequence goes on from BGPT01001290.1 coordinate 61,750, forward strand.
AAATGGTTCGTGAAGGTCCAAGACACCTCAACCTCCGTTGCACCAAAAGCAGAGCTCTTCGCAAACACGCCCACTGGCTGTGTCTCCAGTCTGAATGAAGCCTGACGAGGCTCAATGAACAAACACAAATCCGTTTCAGTCGTTTGGGTTTCGGACGTGTTGTTCCCGCCTGTGGTGCACTCACCAGCGCAATATTTGCTGTCCGTCAGGAACGTGGAGTTGGCGCATGTTGTACCTTCGCAAATCATGGCGTATCCCCAGAGGTCTTGGATTGTGCAAAAGTACCATCTGGCAGTCAAGCTTTGCAATTGAAGATCCCTCATCTCAATAGGTGAATCCTCTACAAATGGTGAAGGTGGAGGTGTAAGCGATTTTACATGGACAGGTTTGAATACAGAACCTCTTTTGCAACCTCCAAAAAGATCCAATCTTTCTTGATGACTTTACATCCAACTGAATGGGGGACTTGCACAAATGCGCTCTTTGACTGCTTTGCAAACTGAGTTATGTACACAGCTCGAGACCATCACACTCTTCACAGTCTTTCGAGCACTTCTGGCAGGTATTTCCTTAAGCAAAGCAGCACATGCAGCACACGCAAAACATCTCATCAAAGTCAGTTGACAAAAATGCAGCAGCCTGGGATTAGCCAAAGCTCCAATGATGTGTTCCCCTTGCCCATAGTAGCCCTTGGGGCAACTGGCTGCACAGTCCTGGCAGGGCCTGGGATTACCCCAAACCATATTAGGATATATTATGGACATATATATATATATATATCAAATATTGCATATCATATTATATGTGTATGTGTATGTGTATATGTATATAATAATGATAATCACAATAAAAATAATGATACTGATAATGATAACAATAGTGATAATGTATGCATTTATTCATTTATTCTATTTATGTATTATGTATTTATTTATTTGTTCATTTATTTACTTATTTACTTATTTTTAGGATTCCTCACTGAAAGCGAGTGAGTGCGGTGGTTTTGGAGGTCCCGATTCTGGCAAGCCGCCTTTTTTAGATCATGCTTAATCAGATTTTCCAGAGATATTGCCATGCAGCGTCTCAACATGTAGAAGCACACCTGCCGGTTGCATCTCTTTCCGATCTTGCTATGTGTCCCAAGGGCGTCACCACAGGTCTCCTGCTCTTCAGTAAGGTATGCGTTGCCCTTACACTCGAGACACCTGCACAAAGTACACACAGCTTCGATGACGTGCCAAAATCCATCATGTCACACCCCCACAAACCTCGCATCCTTGCTGACCTATTGGGTAAAGTGAGTTTGTCATCTGAGTGTCCAAATACACTTGTGTCATCCGCTTCTGGTGGTTGACTACCACAAGTCCAAACATGGTCCAATCATGGATTTGATCATCCCTAGTGAAGCAGGTAGCACTACAAACCTCACAATCAACCATGTCTAAATGTCATCCGGGGCACTCTGTGGCAGAAAGGCACTGGTTGCAGTTCGCACTGCACGCTTGGCAGGTTCGCCCGACTTCCCGGAATCCTTCGTGAAAGAAAGCATTCGGACATTCACCTCAATGACTCAATGGAGCAGACGCACGGGCCTCTTGTTACACGGTCATACGTCCAGCCCCATGGAATGGCATCTGCTACAGCTACCGTATGGCAGCTATCCATTTTTCGAGGTGGATGGAATCGGAGGAGGCTCTGGGTCGAAATTGATCGAAATTGACTACCCAAAGTGTTCGATGGTTAGTACATTTTGGAACCAAAAATAAAATGGATTAAAATGGCACAAATCTGCAGGTCGAATTTTCGAACTGTACAGCCACCCATCCACACACTGTTTGACTGACTCACTGGGATCCAAGGTGCCTTCGCACTGCTTCATCGGGGTCAAGTAGCTGTTGTTTTTGCACTCGGTGCCTTGCCAAGGGGATGGTGGGTGTTCAATTGCAGTAATGGTTGAGGAAAAAGCAGTTCGAATTCATGCGAGTTTCGGATCTGTTGCCGGAAATGTGGGACAAGCTGCAATGCAGGCTGTTCTCGCAGGTATTGCAGTTGTCCGGACACGCCACGCAAACCCGCCCCACTTCTCCTCAGCTGCAGCGTTTTTTCCAAAAAACTCCCATTTCAAGTCATGTCATTCTGTCATTCGTGTCTGAAAACGTTGCAGCATATAAAAGGGCCTCACTTCTGCGGTCATTGCCTCACAACAGCTGGACAAGTCTCCTTCTCCATCTTCAAAGTAGCCAGCTGGGCATGCCTGGGAGGAACCCCAGTAGCACACCATGGAGATGTTTGACTCTCAAACCACTCGTCGTTTCTCCACACCCTCTGGAAATGGGGATCATGGATACGATATGCAATGGGTTTACATCACAGTTAAACTATGTGAAACTTACCATCAAGTTGGATCTCAACCCACTCCCAAAAACTTCAAAGTCAACCGAATTGGGATCCTCCCAAGATCCCAATTGGCCCAACGCATCAATTTCTTCTCGCAGAGGCACCTTTGTGCACCACTTGTAGTGAGTGAGATACTTGGAGGCCTTGCACTCCAGGCATTGATCCCACCATTCACACCTTGGCAGCAGTTGGATGTTGTTAAAACAAGCAACGAAAATGCAGAGCATCTTGCAGATGTTGAAATTCTGTCTCTATATGACATGGATTCATGTGATATGATTGTAAAATGTCGTGCTTGCACTTGGATATCAAAAAACGAAATCTCACTGCATTGAAACCATGGTCAAACACTATCATGGCAATAGCCACATGTTTCCGCACGTTATTATGACATCAAGCTGCTTGGTGCAGATCTCTGCACAAAGCTGGCACACGCCGCCAATACCGTCGGTCCCAGGAAGATTGAAGAAGCCTTCTGGACCTGAGGATTAACAAGAATGGACCCACCTGGGTGACCAAACCAAAACGTGAGCCATTTGAACGGCCTATTTAGACACTTTCCGTGTAAACAAATTACTGGACCAAAGTGGCCAAACCATCCAATCTTTGGGGTCAACATGCTTTAGCATGTTTTAGCTATCGCCGCCCTCCTACCAAATCTGGCAGCGTCTTCGGCATCGGGACCGCTGCAGCACTTATCAAAGTTTTGCAATGTGAAAACTGAGAGCCGAACAGGTAGATTCACACTGGCCATTGGCTGTGAGGAACAAACCATCCTTGCACTCGCTGCACCAGGTCTGATTGGAACCTTGGCGGCCACCCTGCAAACCCAAGACGTCAAACGATCGCAAACAAGACGTCAAAACGCGGAGTCAAAGACTCAAATACCTTCACACCAACCTCTGAGAGTCTGAGGTCTAAGCATTGACTACAGCCGGGTTTGCACGATATACATTCTCGACTTGAGATGTCCTCTCCCAGGTGGAACCAACCTCAATTCTTGTTGAATCGTAGCACTGTCGTTCGGTCATGTTCTGCCTTCATCCTGAGGTCATTTACCGTATGTACTGTTTCCAACTTTCGACAAATTATATAGATGCCTCCAAAATCCGCCGGCCCCGGCCTTGGCCAAGGCAGGGGCGCCTGGGACCACCGGAGGGGCTCTTTCGTCCTTGCCATGGCAACAATTTGCCGTTCAAGCCTGCCGTTTGCCAGCCTTCAAACGTTCCAAACGCTCCAAAGGCCGTTTGCCAGCCTTCAAACGGTCCAAGCCCTCCAAAGGCCCCCACAACTCTGCAGGCAAAGGCAAAGCCACATCAATAGCTTGCTGTTGCCGTTCAAGCCTGCCGTTTGCGCTCCAAAGGCCTTTTTGGCACCCCATCAAAAGGTTTTTGTTGCCGTTCAAGCCTGCCGTTTGCCAGCCTTCAAACCTTCCAAAACCTTCCAAAACCCTCCAAATGCCTTTTTGGCACCCCCAACTCTGCAGGCAAAGGCATCAAAGCCACATCAATAGCTTGTTGTTGCTCTTCAAGCCTGCCGTTTGCCAGCCTTCCAACGTTCCGAACGCTCCAAAAGCCTTTTTGGCACCCCCTCAATAGCTTTTTGTTGCCGGTCAAGCCTGCCGTTTGCCAGCCTTCAAACGCTTCCAAAACCCTCCAAAACCCTCCAAAACCCTCCAAATGCCTTTTTGGCACCCCCAACTCTGCAGGCAAAGGCATCAAAGCCATATTAATAGCTTGCCCTCACAATAGCTTTTTGTTGCTGTTCAAGCCTGCCGTTTGCCAGCCTTCAAACGCTCCAAAACCCTCCAAAACCCTCCAAAACCCTCTAAATGCCTTTTTGGCACCCCCAACTCTGCAGGCAAAGGCATCAAAGCCACATCAATAGCTTGTTGTTGCTGTTGAAGCCTGCCGTTTGCCAGCCTTCCANATGCCTTTTTGGCACCCCCAACTCTGCAGGCAAAGGCATCAAAGCCACATCAATAGCTTGTTGTTGCTGTTGAAGCCTGCCGTTTGCCAGCCTTCCAACCTTCCGAACGCTCCAAAGGCTTTTTTGGCACTTCCTCAGTAGCTTTTTGTTGCCGTTCAAGCCTGCCGTTTGCCAGCCTTCAAACCCTCCAAACCCTCCAAAACCCTCCAAATGCCTTTTTGGCACCCCCAACTCTGCAGGCAAAGGCATCAAAGCCACATCAATAGCTTGCTGTTGCCGTTCAAGCCTGCCGTTTGCGCTCCAAAGGCCTTTTTGGCACCCCCTCAATAGCTTTTTGTTGCCATTCAAGCCTGCCGTTTGCCAGCCTTCAAACCCTCCAAAACCCTCCAAATGCCAACTCTGCAGGCAAAGGCATCAAAGCCACATCAATAGCTTGCTTTTTCGTTCAAGCCTGCCGTTTGCGCTCCAAAGGCCTTTTTGGCACCCCCTCAATAGCTTTTTGTTGCTGTTCAAGCCTGCCGTTTGCCAGCCTTCAAACCCCCCAAAACCTTCCAAAGGCCTTTTTGGCACCCCCGCAATAGCTTTTTGTTGCCGTTCAAGCCTGCCGTTTGCCAGCCTTCAAACCCTCTAAAACCTTCCAAATGCTTTTTGTTGCCGTTCAAGCCTGCCGTTTGNGCCTGCCGTTTGCCAGCCTTCAAACCCTCTAAAACCTTCCAAATGCTTTTTGTTGCCGTTCAAGCCTGCCGTTTGCCAGCCTTCAAACCCTCCAAAACCTTCCAAATGCCTTTTTGGCACCCCCAACTTTGCAGGCAAAGGCATCAAAGCCACATCAATAGCTTGCGGTTGCTGTTGAAGCCTGCCGTTTGCCAGCCTTCCAACGTTCCGAACGCTCCAAAGGCCTTTNCAATAGCTTGCGGTTGCTGTTGAAGCCTGCCGTTTGCCAGCCTTCCAACGTTCCGAACGCTCCAAAGGCCTTTTTGGCACCCCCTCAATAGCTTTTTGTCTGTTCAAGCCTGCTGTTTTCCAGCCTTCAAACCCCCCAAAACCCTCCAAATGCCTTTTTGGCACCCCCAACTCTGCAGGCAAAGGCATCAAAGCCACATCAATAGCTTGCTGTTGCCGTTCAAGCCTGCCGTTTGCGCTCCAAAGGCCTTTTTGGCATCCCTTCAATAGCTTGTTGTTGCTGTTGAAGCCTGCTGTTTGCCAGCCTTCAAAGGCCTTTTTGGCACCCCCTCAATAGCTTTTTGTTGGGGTCGGCGGCACCAGGGCCTTAGCCCAATCTATTTTCCAACATCTTACTCTGACAGTTCACACCTCTTCATCCTTGTAGGGCTGCTACAGGACCCACCATAGGCCATAGGAAGGACACACAGAAAAATGCAAAAAAAAAAATGCATCTGCCAGGATGTTTTCCCTCTGCTCTGTGTATCTGACAAATAAAAATTCGGCCATGCACTCAGTCAAGCCACCATCTGGACACCTGTCTTTGCATTCATTCGCATGCAAATAGGTATTGTTTGTGCACACGGTGCAGGCCCTTAGATGACAGGCACAGGCAAAAGCAGCTCTCCCCATCCAATGCTTCTCTGCAATGCGCCTACAGTAGGGTGGAATCTTCCCTTGGTTGGACCAATTCTCGTCACGCCGAGAGGCGTTTCAGTCTTGCATTCGGCACAGTTCTCAGGGCAAATTGCACCTGAGCCATCGCATTGGAGCTGAATCGAGCTGATCAAACTTGGGTTTGGAAATGCTGACACGAGAAGCTTACAGTAAACGAAAGATCCAACATACAAGTTGTTCCAGTGCTTGAACAATGTCAAACCACTGGTTGTGTTCAATTGCATTGATAGGTTTGGAGGTCACGTGCTTGCCAAACTGTTTGGCAAGCACGTGACCTCCATGCAATGCAACCTGCTAGCAGCCACAGGCGGTGTCTTCACTTCACTAGGGCTGCGGCATGTACCTCCAACGCCATTGGCACCAACAGATGCCCAGTAGCCATCTGGACAGCTCAGCTCGCATGTGCCCTTGGGCGTCAGGAACATTCCTTGCTTGCACCTCAGCCAAGCACTATGACCTGGACTGGCCAATGGACAATGCTTGTGATGTCTTATGATGGCTGATGTCATCGCTAAAAAGTGGATGTTGGGAGGTCCAAATCCCAGCAACAGGTGACACACCACCACTAGCCAGGGTGCTCCGTACACCAGTCAGGTCCAAGACAGGTATTGCATGGAGCCTTGCAAGCCTTGCAAATTCGCCCAACATCACCTTCTCCAAACTTGTAGTAGCCATCTGGGCACTCCTGAGATTCGACAGACTGCGGGATGCAATCACTGATGCAACGGCCATGAGTGCAAACACATGGGTGAATTCGCCGAAGTTGTGGCATCAAAGCAACTTCTCCAGCTAGGTGACGTGATCACACCAATTGGTGTGGGTCAGATATTGCCCGTTTTGGCATTCGTGGCAGGTGGTCGCATTTGAACAGAGCGTGCAGTTGGTGGAGCACCGCGGGCACGATCTGCCCACCTGGCAGGATCCAGGGAGGTCACGGCTGTCACGGCTGTGACTTTCAGGTGCTACGAATCGTTCTTCGCTGCGCCCGCCTCGCCAGCACCAAATCTGTAGAAACCATCTGGGCAGCCTGGCCGCAGCAAACAGTTGGTGAAGAGTTGATGGACCCCTTGACAGATGAGGCTGAATGCCTACAAGAACGGATAGATACTGTAACTGATGAGTAAAGAAGTCAAACCCTGCGGTTGAGGCAGTTGCCCATGGTCTCGTCTATCAGTATGCTCAGCTGGGCCTTCTTCGCATTTTGCTGCAGGTGTCAAGTATCTCTTGTTCTTGCCTGAGTAAGCTCTGGTTCCACATTTTCTAGCTTATCATGTCAAGGAGTTCAACTGTCTGAGCAGCCGGGCATTCTGTGGCATAGGTTGTATTGATACATCTCCTCGGAGTTGAGCCCCTCTATATGTCATTCACAAAGGGCTTGCAGGCGCTACAAAAACGCTTCACAAGACAGCACTGAGTGCAGGGAGTGTGTTATCAACTTATGACCCACAATGATCCATATGCGGCACATGGGCTATGGTCGTCCCATTGTTGGGGATCCTTAGAATGCGTATAGAGATCATTATATGTAGATCATAGATCCCTATGAAAAATGATGAAAATGGGTTGATGACCATCCGCCGATGTGGGCAGTCTACTTGGCCAAGGTTCTCCATGTCACCAGGACAAGCAGGGCAAGTGTTGCCAGTTTCTGCAATGCCCTGTCGATAGTGACCATCTGGGCACGTGTACTCGCCTCACTTGGGAAGTGAGAGCAAGTTTACCAAGAGCAAACAACAACTGGATCACTGGATAGCTGGTGTTCTTCCATGTTGCGATCTGTCCAACAATGTAGAACATCATCGCATTATCTCTGAAAGGTCGGTGTTTGGTTTGGAACTTGAGATCGTTTCTCCATCAAAAACTGCTGAGGGCTCTGCAAGTTTGATCGGGAGTCAGGTAGGTGTAGTTCTGGCACAGAGTGCACTGCCCTTGACCTCAAATGCCGCTTCCAGCAACAATAACAAGTGGGCAAATTCAACAAAACTAGAAAAATATCTAATAACATAAAACATCATAAAACCAAGAAATCGTTATATAAAAGGAATGAAGGGCTCGCGTGATCAAATCATTAGAACGTGTCAAGCATGCACAACTCCAAGCATATAAAAACAAAAGCAACTTCAAAAAATCAACCAGGGCGCCAAGGCATGTAACACAGGTTGGAGGGCAAATCTTGCAAAACCGTCCGATTTCCTCGGTTCCTTCGTAGTGGTATCCATCTGGACACTTGTACGAACAGGTGCCTCACGCCAGCTTGGGGGTTTGAAAGCAGCAGTGTTTCCCGCAAAAAAAATGGATTTCAAACAATTGCACCTACAACCATGCAGTCTGAATGTGAATCAATGTTTTGGCAAGATTTGACACGGAAGTATCCGGTTCACAGCTTGACCTAAAGTGCAGTTGCTCATGATATGCTCTGCAGAAGCATGTTGCCACCCGTTAAAAAAAAAGGTGTCAGTGGACCGTGCCTGTATGAGTCAAATACGAAGCCTCTGCACACTCAGTGCAAACCGTGGCAGTCTCGCATAGGTTGCATGGTGATGGACACCTTGCAAACTTGAGTGCAGTTGACATGGCCATCTACCAGCATCAGCATGGACTCTGAATGACTCTGACGCGTAGTATTTGTATGGTGCTGCACTGTCACGATCAGGACAAAGATATTCTGCTGAACGTATAATTTTACAAGACAGCTGTCGTGTCACCTGTTGCAATTTCCACCAATGTTTGCGGTACCATTCTCGTAGTATCCTTGGAAGACACGGCGATTCTGGAGGTTCTGCAGTCTGTTCGAAACTTGTGTTCTCACCACGATTTGTTGACATGGTGCAGCTCCCCGAATCCGATTTTATTCAGTCACAAGATGAATTCAGGTGCAAATCAGTGAAATCATACCTTTGCATTTTTTGGGGGGGGGTATTAGGTCTATCTTCAATTGATTGTATATCCCGAGCCTTCCATTGAGCTCCACTTATGCACTCTTCATCCAAGATACCAGCAGGGCATTCAGACCTGCACTGACCGTACGCTGTCAAGTGAGTGAAGTGCCGGCAAACGGTGCACTCCTGGCACGGCTGCATCGGCATCGTCGGGTCACCAAGTTCATGAGCTGGCTGGGAAATGATGATGTGTCATCTTTCTCCTCACTCTGTGTGTAGTAGAGTGCAACTGTGTCCGCAGCACCAAAAAAAGGTTCTGATCGTGAGGTTGCCACCGGAAAAACCTTCCCTTTTACCTCACAGCCCTCTGCCCCCGTCCCCCAAGCAATCCTCTAGATTGTTGCAGGCATGGCAATTCTCTGGGCACATGGGACAGGTGCCGCCAACCTTGGATTAGAAAGCGCAAAACCGGGGACATGTCAGAAGAGGCCCCTGTGGTCGTTGTTGCTTTCGTTGTCATAGCGGTTGTCGTTGTCGTTGTTCTTGTGGCTGTTGCTGTTACCAGTATATACTGATTTGGAGTTGATGATGATTACTATTACGAATATGATTATGAATATTATGATTATGGTATATTCTGATTATGTTGTTATTATGATCATGACGATGGTGATGATGGCTTGTGGTGTTGGATTTGAAACATGTATGTTCACAAAGGATAGGGATAGCATACAGTAGATATACAAAGAAATGCGTAAAAAGATAACGTGTTTGTTGAGAATTGCAATTTCCTCACCCAATTCCTTTCTCATGTCAATCAGCACTTTATCAACTGATTTCGCTGGAGCGTCATTTGGCATAACTACCACTTGGTCGGATCACACAAGCCTGCAACCCATGAGGGACTGGTCTGCACCGGTAAAATCTATGCTGAGCGAGTGGTCAAAAGATGTCAAAAGAACACTACGGTTTATCAGGGTGAGATTATCTCCAAAAACGTCAGTCATCTTCAATCTATCATTATCCATATCATCAAGCCATGAACATGGGCCATGGCTTGCCATAGCCTAACCAGAAGCAAGGTCCACAAATGTCCACAGCTCACCCAATTGGCACCAGGAAACTCCAAAGGGATCTCCTACTTTCGCCCAGTGCCCAGTTGGACAGCCGTCCTCACAGAAGCCGTCGGGTGTCAGGAAGAGACCTCAGCACAGCTGTGCGATCCTGCGCCGATGGGAGTGTCAATGGGGTGTACCGGTATACCCAAAAAAATGTGGTCATTGAAAATGGTGTTCTTAGTCATACACATTGATAGACCACAGATTTTGTATATTTTCGGACAAAGCCAAAGATTCAACACCGTGTCAAAATGCTGAGCTCAGAACCATTCCTACACTCCGAACATGTGGAAGCACTGGTGCATTGAGTACATTGCTCCGGGCAGGTTTCACATTCACCACCTTAGGGCACCGCATCGATGCGTTTCAACACGTTCCACGACGTTCCACCGGCTCTGAGCGTCAGACCCACTGCTCTGGTGCGATTGGCATAGAATCCTTTTGGACAGGTCTTTTCACAGAGATGTCTGCTGGTCAAGTAGAGGGAGCTCTTGCCTCGGATGAGACAGCAAAGTATTTCTGCTGCTATCAGCGGCTCTGACGGTAGGGTCGGTGTGAGTCGACAGTTGCACTTTGTCATGGCCAAGGTACACTCCGTGCAATAATCCTCCGCCTCGCACTTGTTACAAGTCGGATCGCATGCCTCCAAGTTGCGCAGCATTAGGGTTATCCTCAACCCTGTCATACCCTGTCCAGAACTTCACGACGATATGACTCATGTATAGTATGTGATCCTTGCAACGTCCTGCATCTACCATCATTTAAATTTACATGCGTTTCAATTATATATATATACATATTTTTATTGTAATTTCATAATTGTATATATAGATATTATGTTTATGCTATACTATCCATGTGCCATCTTTTACTATCATTTGCCACCGGATACCACCATTTACCATCACCTACCATCATTCACGGGTCGGCACCTTGCAATGCCGACCGATATCCTCGATGCCTTCGTGATACCAGCCTCGTATTGCAGTAGTGGCTTGGTCCAAAGATGGAAAATGGCGGACAATTCCTCTAGGAAAATTGTTCTTTTTGATCAAGCATTGGAGTTGGGAGTATCCTGTGTTCAAACAAAACATATTGGTTGTGTCCCAAATTTCCCCATTTGGCAGCTAACGTTGTCATCTTTTGTCCATTTCGGAGTTGACAGCAAATTAAGAGCTGGACCATCCTGGCAGGTTACTTCACACCAGTCGTAGTGCGTCAAATATGTCGAGTTTCGACATTCCTCGCAGCGTTGACACCCGAGATGACCAACCTATTCAGACGGTATTTACCAATGGTATTACCTACCAATGATCTTAGTAGAAAAGTTCTCTCAGTCAATTCCGAAACAGCTTGGTTTGAAGATGTTCTGGTAGTTGTACAAAGTATTATAAATTATATATATATATATACAGACGTATAACTCCTTTATCAGCCCATATAGCTCTGAAGCATTCCATCAGTCCCATCTTCGCCGCGTCCTGACATACTGTGGCGCTAGTGCACAGGCTGCAATTCTCTGCACCTTCGCGTTTGCTAATGGACCGTTGGACCCCTCTGATATCATGGTAGAGTGCCTGGTGGTTTCAAGTTTCTGGCCATCCCAAAAGTAAAACACAATTACCCTCCGGTCATCAAACATGGCAATTTGGCAATAGGAAATCCCCTAAAATAAGGATGGAGGTTTGAACAGGAAAATCATGTATAAATGGCGGATATTCCATTGCCATCCTTGATGATCGAAGGGATCCTTTTCGGTACATATCTTGCCAAGTAGGGCTGTAGCTTGGAACGGAGCTCTGATACATCTGGTTGACTTGTTGGCACAGTGATTCCTCTTCCGAAAGGGCCATCCCCGAGAGCTCAAATCATACAGCTGAGCTCCCGAGCAAAGCGGGCAAGCGTTGCCAACACCACCTGCTGCTGGAAGTTCCCAATAGCCATCAGGACAGAAGTCCTGACCTTAGAGATGTAAGCAATTCCAGCCACCTGCGAAATTCCATGACAAACAGCGAAATTTTGACTGGGCATTCGGCATGAACCATCTGGATTCAAATACTTCTCATTCTTGCAGGCGGTGCCTCAGGGTCCAAAAGACTGCGACTCAGAACTTGAAGCAAGCGACAAGTTCTGAATCGCGGGTCCACAAGGCGCACTAAGTCACAGGCAGACCTCGAAGGTATCGCATGTAGCGCAGTTTTCAGAACATGGCTGGCAAGTGACATTGATCTCTCCAATGCCATCTGGGTAGTAGCCAGGTGGGCATGTGTACTCCTTGGTTTTTGTGCACGATAAATGACTACGAAAATTCTGAGCCTCTGATATCCTCAAGTCCCGTGAAAATCAGGATAGAGAATGATGATGCCCTTCATCTCCACAACACAGGGGTCTCATATATTCAAGAGCCAAGCAGCACATGTCTCGAATGGCGTGAGGTACGAGGAGTCCCTGCATTCCGTACAAATCTTGGCCGAATCGCACTTGTTGCAGGGCCACGAGCAGATTTCGCAGGTGCCTTGGATTGGTGCTAGGTCGTCAGTTCAATCTGCGCTTAGCCAAAAGATGCCAAAAGCATGGTACATCTGACTTCTGATTCGCCAAGGCACGCCCGGTTTCCACTTTCGGATCTGGGATCTTGCCCCAGAAACCAGGTGGGCCTCCAGTGCTTGCCATGGTGCAACAAACTTGTTAACAGTTAAGAATCAAGAATCATGTTCGCACAAGCACCCAAACTGTGACCTCTGGTCACCAACAGTCCTGAAATTCTGAAAACCAACAAGGCTGCGACATTCTTTCTTGCAGGTTGAACTGGAGATATCCAAGAAATATCCGTTCTGGCAAACCTCACACCTGGAAAGCGGCGAGTGCTTTGGCTGCTACGGAAGTAGCACGGCATCACTGGTGAATCAAGTCAGTCGAACATGCAACAAATATCCTGTGTTTAGCAAACTTTGCTCACTGTTTGCAGTATCTTCGGCTCAAACTCAATCTCGCTGAATCTGTCTGACCACGACAGCAAACAGATTCTTGGCGCCGGACACTTCTGCACTGGTGCATTCCATACAATTGTCGGAACACCGCCTCAAGTCTTGGCCAGATTTTTCTGAAGCTCAGATATCCCCGGTGTCTAAATACTTTGGTACTGGTATGCCATGGTGCACGCCTAAGTCGGCAGTGAACGCTTGTTGCTCCCCCCAAAGTTGGTCCACTGTCCACTGACATAAATGCCAAAGCCCACACCTGGCTGCTTCTCCACCCCTGCTTGCTGGTAAGCAGCTCGCACGTGCCACCAATCTCTTCAGTGCCACTTTCCCAGTAGCCAGCTGGACATTCATAGTTGCACTTCGAGTCGGGCGTCAAATACCTGCAACCAAACATCCTCATAGAAAAAACACCACCCCAGAGCATTGAAGTGCTGATCCAAGGGATAGAATGGGATAGGTTAAGTAAGATGCAGTATGTTGTAACAGGTCTGGTTTTTCGTCCGGCAGTGCTACTAGACTTTAAAACAGACTCTTGGTGTCACTCAATCAAATAAAGGCTATCAAACTACACAGTTTAGGTTTGTGAAAAAAATAAAATAAGAAACACAAAACTATAAAAAATCAGCCGTTTTGTTCCGTCTTTACTTTGCTCTTCTACAGAGACCTTCCCCTGCCACTGGCTCCACTACATCCACTACTCGCAGTCAACTTCATGCAGTCCAGATACGTGAAGTTTTTGCACTCAGTGCAAACATCTGCCTGGCAATGTGAGACAGAGAAACTAAAGAGTTGGAGCATGTTGGAGCATACACTGCAGTTCTATGCAATTCTTACATTACTTCTAAGGCTACCCAGCCGAGACACCGAGTCGCACTTGTTGCAGGTGTGGAAGCAACGAGGACACGTTCCACCTGTCCGAATGCCGCTGCCCAGTCTGTAGAAGCCGTCCGGACCTCAAATGTTGCTTCATCAATGCCAATGCCAATATGAGTCAAGTAATTGAGATTTCAAAAATCCAAGGTCATGATTCATGATCAACTGACTCAATTGTCTGGACACAGCATCCACGGAAAAGATGTAGTATTCGGCAGGTGTGCAGCTACAAGACAGCTACAGTACGAGAATATACGAGCATTACATTTTGGATAACTGGTTCCTGCGTTTGGTCTTCAGCGTTGGTGCTTGTAAGGCTTCGACATTCTGGTCGGCAACTGCTGTCGGGGTTCAAGTAACGGAAAACGTTGCATTCAAGGCACACGTCTGGACCTGGCCGTGGCAGAGATTTCAGGCAATGCCAATGGATGGTCCACCGGGCCTGAACAAATGCTGCAGTAGGTAGGGCAACTCAAACAGCTGCGCCCTCGATCTTCATCCCCCTGGCGCTTCAGCAAAGACCAAATGCCAAGGCTATTGCATCCAAGACCTTTTGGGAAAGATTGCATTGGCTTCTCAGCAAAAGGTCCAAAAACAAGTGTGGAGCATTGGCAGAATAGTGGAAAGGAAGAAAAGCAGCGAGAAAAGAAGAGAGAGGGAGAGAGAGAGAGAGAGAGGGAGGGAGGGAGGGATAGAAGAGGAGATTGCTGAATGTCTCAAGGTCAAGGTGAAAAGAACTGTGCTATACGGTAAGTCTCCTCGGCAATTGACCCTCTGCAACTGCATTACTGCATTACCTTCTGATGTTGCTGATGCTGTCTCCAAATGCCTCCGGGTAGAAACCATCAGGACACACTTCAACACCTCAGGTCCCAGCAAATGGCTTTCTCCGTAGCATACGTGCCCAGAATCGGGATACCCCAATCAGGATGGATAGAATAGCGGAATGGCTTCAACAAAAATGACATCATCAATCATAATCACCCATCTACTGATGGCTTTTGGCCATGGATCCGTCTGGATCCTTCTGGATCCGACGGATCCAGAAGGATCCAGAAGGATCCTTGGCAGCACATTGGCCACGGATCTCAGGGCTGCACAATTGAAGACTTCGTCCAAATGTAGAGAGCTGTTGCCTCGGGCAGCTGGGGATGTTGTGGACATTGTGTCATCACAAGTTCATGGATCTTGAGTCAGAAGACGGTCTTGAAATGTCTTAAAGTAACAACAAGCAATTTTGTCTAGAATAGACCGGCAAACCACGTTTGAGCATTGCAGAACTCACTCCCTGCATCAGAGATTTGCTTTGTTTGACTTGCCAACTGAACATGCCCTTGTTGCCAGGGTACACTCCAAGCAACGGGTAGACGTGGCGCAACTATGGCAACCTTTCTCACAATAGGCACAAACGCGTCCTGCCTCACCATCCTTAGGATACGACTCATTACGCTGCGAAAGGATGTGCGACAGAACATCTGAATGTTCTTTCCGCTGCACAGTGCATAGTCAGCTTTGGCTGCAGACACGGACCATCTCTTTCATGAAACGAGTTTCCATCTGATGCTTTTCAGTCAAAGCTCATCGTCAAAAAAGTATCAGGCAGTATGCTTTAAAACAAAAGAACTTCTCACATTCCCTGATCTTCTTAATCAAGAACTGTTGCCTCACACCAAGCAGTTGGTCCTCTGGGAACCTGTTGGTGATGCGTTGCCAAGCCGCTCCAAGATGAAATGTATTTGTAGGGCAAGTCTCGACACACTGCCTTCATCGAGACTCTGGAATTGCCCCATGGCAGCAACTTCTTCGGGACTAGTAAGCTCTTTCATATAGAGGAATGAAAATGGAATGAAATAGAATTCATGTATGAAGGCATCGATAGTTTAAATTAGACCATTCACCAATCGATCCCCAATCACACATTTTGAATCATTTTGAATGATCCACAAACCATTTTGAAGATGTCAATCTACACTACAAGTAACAGCTGCCTCTCGAAAAAGGGAACACTGCTGAACTGAAGAAATCGTCAATTTTCAATGACCCACGATGAGCTCTCATACTGCCACTTGCATAACCTGACATCGCATTACTTGGCAAGTTGGCAAGTCTGAACTAAGATAAGAAATGAAGTGCCTGCTTGGAGCCAAGTACTTGAAGTCCATACATTCTGTGCACCTCAGCTCTCCCAAAGAAAGTGGGGAAGCGAGCTCAGCAACAGACCCAGTAGCAGCCAAAACTGGACAATCTCAATCTAGAGGCATGCCAGTGATGCTGGCACGTTTCAACTGCCAATCACAAGCTCATGAACCATGACATACCGCGAGTACATCTAAAGTTGTTATCATGTTTACTCCTGTCAAGAATGATCACCACATGAGAATCTCCAAGACTTGCTTTCCCTCTCCAAATTTGACCAGGATCAAGAGTAGGAGGTCCATGATTCCATGGAGCAGAATTGGATGGTGAATGGTACAGTGAATGGAACAGCTTCGTACACAACCCATTGGGTGAATTGGTGGTTTTGAGATGTTTCGGCAAACTCAACGAACACCCACCACACCCTGTATGATCTGCAAGCTGAGCTCCCAGCGTCTGACTGTCGACACAGTTTCGGCAGTGTTCTGGGCACTTCTCACAGGTGTTCCCAATCTCTCCATTGCCCACCTGCAGCAAAAAGCACTGCTACCAAGGTTATCCAAGCTCAGAATGATGGAAGGATGAGTACCAAATCACCGGAATCATCATGAGGTTCATGTCTTAGTCGATCATGCGATTTGATATTTAATTTATATAATAAGTGGAACTGACAAGTTGTTTCCGAAATATGACAGACACCTGCCTTGTAGTAGCCAGTGGGACACTCTGTCTCACACCAAAGATCCGGGTTCAGATACTTGCTGTTCTTGCACTCGGAGCAGGCATCAGCGTCCTGCAAAGCGGCAAAATCAATAGATCACCGGTGGTTAACAATTCAAATGATCGCGTGCTCTATATATATATATATACATATATATATATATATACATTTCAGGTGGTTTCATACATATTCAATCATGTTGTATCATAGTGTATCATATTCATGGAGCATATGTGTACTTACACGCACAAGCAAAATTTCGGGGCCTTTGCTGTCCTGTGCGCTTGACAGCAAAGTGTGGCGTCAAGAAAAACACTGCTGTGTCCTCACACTTGTTGCAATCTTCAGGGCAACGAGGGCACTCTCGGCCAATCGGTTTGCCATTGATTGGGGAGCGATAGAAGCCTCACTTTCACTTCATCACAGTGGAAAGGCAAGAGCAACTCACTACCAGTACAACCGGGCGGAAAAAATGACATCCATTGTCCTTTGGGATCATGACCGCCGACCAGGCACTTGAAATCACTTGAATGCTTAATTACAGGGATTCCGATATTCAAATTTTGGCGTCTTCCCGGGAGCTAAGTCAGCAACCATCCGGGCATGTGCTTTCGCATTTTGCTCCAGCAGTGAGATACCTCAGCTATTCTTGCTCTCTAAAAAAGAGTTGGCACCTGCTGGCATCGTCAACCCGCTAGGATTGACAAGGCCAAACCAAACAGAGTGTTGCTCACCAAAGTCAAGCTGCAAGTGATTGTTGCACTCGGAGGCATAGTTGGCACTGATACATCGATTAAAACCACTGGGACATCTCATGCACTCACGGCCCAACTCTTCAGTTCCAACTTCATACTCACCATCAGGGCAATGTTCAACACACTCTCCGCTTTGTGCCAGGAAGTAGGAGTTGTTGCAAACCTCACCAAGTTTCACTGACACTGTGCAATTTTTCTGCCTTCGTGTAGCAGTGTAGCAGGATTGCTAAAGCGAAAGTTGTCCATGACAAAGTTTACATTCCAATGACAACTCTAGACTCTAAATCAATATTCACAAATGACTATCCAAGGCTTCGTTTGTCAAAATGATCTTCTGCTGGTTCGGAAAAAAGTAAGCTCTCGACCACACAGGTATTTGCACTTACACACCTCGAGTGAGCTCAACTCAAACTAGCCGTGCAACAGTAATCAACAGTAATTAGCATAAACGCAGTCACTGATGCTCACACCCTTCCAACACAACATGACAGAAGCTGGTCAATAGAGGTTGAACCACAAATAAACTAAATCAGCCCAGGTTTCAAGACTTCCCAAGCAGCGGCGGAAAATCACGCTGCACGGGCAGGGGCTTTTTTAATTGTGAAACCACGTGAAAACTATGCTGTGAGGGTCACCAGGGCAGTGGCTGATGCCAGTACTGCAAGTACCGGGCCGTAGCCAAGGAAGCTGTACAGCAGGACCGCGCAGAAGGGCCCCAGCAATCTGCCAATGTAAGCTTTCAACCATTCCAACACGACAATCGAGTGCTCTGCATCCTTCTGCTGGTACAACTTTGCAGCATTGAAGGGAGCTGCCATTCCCAGAGCTATCATCAAAATACCAAGCTCGAAAATTCTGGAGAGCAAAGTCAAGAGTTCTCCATCGCCATCATTTGCCATATTTTGGGGTTGCAAACCTGCCACGAGCAGTGCTGCACCACCAATGGCTCCAGAAATAATCTTGCTCACAGTGGTGCCATCCTGTGCTCGCCGCAGACCACAAGAAAAAGATAAACTGCCAGCGATCACTTCAAAGGGCAAAGGCATGAGGAACATGGAGGCAACGGCCAAAGTTTGTCGGTAGTTTCCAGTCCAATTAGCGTCCCTCATTGAGAGTGCCACAACAGGAACCATGGCAGACTGAACAAAAATTCGCATCGTGCCTGAGAGCCACACAGTAAAGCGAAATTTTCGGTCCGACTCGGCGAGTTTGGCACGGCGACGACCTTTGGCCGTCCAGTCAGTGTAGCGGACGCCTTCAGGTAATCCGACCAGTCGACTTGGGAAAACTGATCCAACCCACAGCATGACCACCACCTCGATGCAGAGTGAAACTGCTGAGGGGATCAGTTCTGGAGCCTCCTTGGGAAGATTCCCACCACTGATGGTAAACAGCATGACGGGAAAAAGAGCGCCAATGGCAAGACCCAGGTCACCTGTGAAGAAAATCCAAGTCTGGATCTTGGTGTGATTGTCATTGGTGCTCATGATGGCCAGAATATGGCGTGTCTGAAATAGGATGCCAGAGCCCAGGCCATGCACCAAACGTGCCAACATCACAGGCCATGCAAAGGTGGGTGCGATGGCTTGACCACAAACCGTGATGAGATGCCCCAGCAGTTGGAAGAAGAGAAACAGCAGGAGGCCGTAGCGATGCCCGAAGCGGACCGTCACTGTTCTGGTCAGCCACAAGGACAACGGCATGGGCACATAGACGCCTCCAATCAGCAAGGCAACCAGCCCGACATCTTTTCGGTCCAGCTGCCCTGGGCCTTTGGCGTTCATCCAACTGAAGGCGGTGGCCAACACGGACGTGGAGTTTGCATA
The DNA here is from genome assembly GCA_003297045.1 of Symbiodinium sp. clade C Y103. Lineage (NCBI taxonomy): Eukaryota > Dinophyceae > Suessiales > Symbiodiniaceae > Cladocopium > Cladocopium sp. clade C. Next base: position 80,988 of record BGPT01001290.1, read on the forward strand.
GAAGATCAGGCAAAGTACTAGACAGATCCAATCAACCCGCAAGGGTGGCATGATGGATTCACCATAGTGCATCACCTTGCCAACATGGATGGGTCCGTGTTGAGAATGATCATCCTTGTCATGATCATCTTGATGCTCTTGCTCTTGCTCCTCTTCTGCGCTCTCGGGTCTTCTCCGACGTCGCAAGAGTTGAAAGCAATCAGAAGCTTCACCTTGAGCTCTGGAGGGTTTCACCAACTTGCAAGACATAATATCATAAGCAGCATTGTATAGTAGTAGGTATGTAAACATTCCTACATTTATATCGCTTTATATTTAATATTGTCATATCCAATGTGAATATACAAACATTTATATGAAACGTCATGAAACTATAAATTGTCCGAGCTCAAAGGCTTTAAAGATTTTAAAGGCCTAACAATTTGGAGCCCTTCCCACCTGCAAATCTGGTCTCCTTGCCCTGGCTAGCCAGAGAACCACTGGAAGGTACGTTGTGGAACTTAAAGAGCTCCTGTAGCTGCGCAGCTGGCCGAGCAACTTTGGAAGCCATCTTGTACTTGTGCCATTTCCTCAGCAAGTTCTTCAATTTCTGCTGAGAAAATATGTAAGTGACAGAAAATCACACTTCTGTCAATCAGAAATCAAGAGGAATTCAAGAAAAATGGGCCATAAACCAGGGTTCTTTCGGGCTTCATCCTTGCCCCAATTGGCCGCCCAGGACATCTGAGCTTCAAGATGATCTGGTAGCTGCAGCAAAACTGCTCTGGCACGGTCCGAGCCGTGTAGGTGTTGCAACAGGGCGATGGCCGTCACCTCCTCCACACCTCCAATCAAGCGAAAATTCAACCATTGAACCAGATACGACCAGATATAACTGATACAACATGATACAACTGGTGAACCCCATTTAGCCCACTTATCATATACTCATATAATATCATATAATATGCATATTCCAAATACTTCCAAGATTCATGTAGATATATAATCCATTATAATCCTAGATCCATCGACCACCTGGGGAGTTTTTGGCGTTGCTGACCTGCTGGAACCGCGTGCTTTTGTGTCATCTGCCGGGAAAAGCCGAAGGAAGAGCCAACTTCACCGTTCCACCAGCTGTCGCTGCCCATAGGTGCACTAGGACCCTCCTCCTCCAGCATGTTCATGGCCTCCAGCATCTCTAGTCCATCTGCTGCATTCATGGATGGCGGCACGTCAGGGAGACCATCGGCAATGCACAGGAACCCCGTGAGGGCCAGCTTGCGCACACTCCAAAGTGCCAAGGTATTCCAGGGCGAGCTGCGACCGTCCAGGATCCGTTCTCCGGGACGAAATTTGTGGCCGTCAAGGACAGGCCCGACCACCAAGGTATCTGAGTCGTGGTGGTCCATGATTCGCTGCAATACATCGCGTGAACAGCAGACCTCCAACGACTGGTACAAGATGTACTTGGCACCCTTGCTCTGGGCAAAGTTCAGCAGTGCATTCAATGCCGGAACGAATGCTCCCCAGCACGGGACGTGCAAAACATGGAGCGTCAAATTCGGTTCTGCTTCTGCAGCGATCTGTTTCACCAGATCCACATGGGTGTTGACTGCGATTGCAGCAGTGACTCCCAGGGCTTTCGCCTGCTGTACATAGCCCCGCAAATGATGCACCGTGGCCTCTGGGATCTCCTTGACATCCGGACGGAAGTGCAAACGAGTCCCTGAGACAACACGAGAGAACTTAAAGGTTTGCTCCCTCCTGAATTGCTCTTTCAATTGCTTGTACTCTTCATCCTCTTCCTCCCTTTCCAACTCTTCTTCGAATTCTTTGTCATCTGAGGCAGTGGCTACTGAACCATCCTGGCTTTGCTGGCTGTACTTGCGCACAGGACGAACATCGGTTGCCTCTGTATCCTTTGTATCACTTCCTGCCATCAGAAAATCTCGACTAGCACGTCGAAGAGCTTCAGCCAAACGGCTCCAGCATGCCATCATCATACCATCAGTAGGATCATTCAGAATCATCAAATCATATGTTGACCACCTTATCAATGCCTTCATATATGAAACATGATCAAACAGTTTCAACATCATCAAACCACATGCCTTTGGCAAACTTCCGGCATCCCACTGCAACCACTGCGGCCAGGGCACTGAAGACAGTTGTCCTGACACGGCGTGCATTCGCCCCCCACCTTTTCGGTGCCGTTCCTGGGCGGCGCAGAGGCAACAAAGCAGCATTGAGGGGCCCGATGATGACTACGACAACAGCGACTAATTGTTGAGAAGGACTGGACCTGACGACGATGACGATATTAACTAGTAGCTAAGAGTAACTTACTATGGTTTATAAATGTTCATAGTATGAACATTCATGGTGTTTAAATGTTTTACTCTGTACAATTCATGGACATGAACCAGAACTAGCCTACAAAAAGCTGAGGCAGCTAAGGCTCTTGTAGTACGTGTCAGGGCATGTGTCACTGCAAGTTGCACTGGGAGTACGGAAGGTGTAGAGCCGGCATTCTGTACCTGATTGCTCGCATCCAAGGGCAAGAATTTCTAATCTGGCAACTTTCAGGCAGAAATACCCAGAAACCTTTCCTGCTATATACCTCCTTTTTTGCGCAAGGCACACTCTTCAAAGCTATTGCAAGCGCTGCAGTTTTCGTGGCAGGCTTTGCAACGACCACCTCAGAGGGTATAGCGACAAGAATGAAATGTCCACGTCCACATTGTGATTGTTTTCCTTGATGGGGTTTTACTGGTTTCCCCGCAAAATGGCAATGTTAGTTGGAAAGAAGATCACCATTGGTTCAGGGGTGCTGCAGCAGGGCTGCAGTGCATTGTCTTCTCATGAAGAAACTCGAGCCCAAGGCACCAAGACCATCGTCCCAGTTGTTGTCATCGCTCTTCACCCCATAGTAACCCCTGGGACACTCCGGGGCACACTTGAAGTCCTCAGGTCCCCAAGCAGTTCCCAAGCAGTTCCAATGGGTCAAAATGCCAAGCTGCTGTGACGATGGGAGATCCAAAAAATCCACCAAAATATGTTTGTGCAGATGCCCTGGTTACTGGGCGGGTGGCCAAATTTTTGACATGCCCAAATGATTTTGACAGACTTGCAAACCCAGATGCATGGGTGAGATAGTGTTGATTCTTGCACTCCAGACAGGTTGTAGCATTCATACATTTCTTGCCTTGGGGACGCGGGCGGCATCTGGACAAGCACCGAAAGAAAAGCAACAGGAAGTATCAGGAGTACATTGATTAAAGACAGTTACTGAAGGCAACGGACATCTTGCTGTATCTCTTGGCAGTTCTCCAATCAGCTCGCCCCCTCCAGAAAGAGACCGTGCCCATGGATGTGATATGGAAACGAAGTTTGGACTGCTTGGTGCCATCCGATTCGGTCATAGTTTTCAATTCTATGGTGTCAAGGTCAATGTCAAGATGGCTGGACTTCACTTGAGACCAAGAATCAATTCTCGTGGCATAAGCTGCAGTAGCCGCCTGCAATCAACATAATCAACCAGTTCTCCTTCTACATAGTTGCCCATAGACCGTCTGGATTTCTTCGAAAAAAAGAAAACCCAGGGACCCACGGACAAGAGAAACAAATTTTAAACAAACTTTAAAAATGACATCTGGCTGGGTTCTGATGGGGGCCGCTTTTGCTGTAGAGGCTCTAAACTCGTTTGTACTGAACAGAAGTTTCTTTCATCACAAGCCGTTCGTGTCCCGCCTACGCCATGCACCCCGTCGGTCTCAAATTGACCTTCGGGACACTCAGGTTCACAGACATGAGTGAGCTGCAGGAACATCTCCTTAGTTTGCAAGGTGGGGTGACCTGTCGGAATCATCAAACAGAGATTGGAGATTATCTAAAATCTCTGGGATATTTTGGGATGTTCGCGCGCCAAACAAAACTGCACCAATATCAAAAACAGTAAGATGTTCTCGCAAGGGATCATCTTTGCACTCCAAGGCAATAGTCTCGTTGACGCACCTGCCGCAAGCACAAAAGAAGCATAGAGAGAGAGAGGGGGGAGATGTACCTAGTACCTGTACTGTCCATGTGCACCTAAAGATATACATCCTATTCATGTACATTTAAATAGGTATACATGGATGTATATTACACAAATATATATATATATATATAATGTATATCTGTATATTGTGTATATATATATATATATATGTGAGTGTACGACTCCATTTGTGTGTGTGTACATTGGATTCAATGAATTGCAATAGTTTGCATTGTACAGTTAACTTCCCTGTGTCTCTCGAAGTCATGCCAGGCATAGACAGAACAACAAGCTGGGGATTCATGAATTTGAGAACTTCTTAAAAGAGAGGCATAGCAAAAGCATGCCACTTAGGCAACCAAACAGCACAAGGGCAACATTGCCAACGACGCCTGCTGACGTGGTTTGGGCACTTCGCGCATGTTCCACCCACTCCCTCTTGCAGCGGAAAGCAGGTGGTTTGGACTCTGGAGACGAATGCAGCCTTAGCGTGAATTGGTACGCAGCTGCATCGTCTACTATTCAGGGTCCCAAAGATTCCTGTGGCATCCTGTCACTTGAGCATCTTTGATACAGCCAAGGGGCGGCATCATCAGGCTTGGTCTCCGGAAACCTCAGTTTCAAGGCACATCTCATGTTGCCGGAGCCTGTTCCCAACCTGACATCTTTTCTGTCAAGAAAATGGTACTCCGTTCAACATGCCGCAGGTAGCAAGTCCAGAGTTGATGCCAACCAGCATAATTTGCAGCCCTAGGCACCAAATCATGCCGTACCAACCATTCAGTGAACCGCTGGAATCCAGCTTGAAGCTGTGAAGTGAGGCTCCGTTCTTGTAGATGATCACTTCTCCACCTAGCCGACAACACGGAGCAAACTCCATTACTGCCATAATTGGCGGAAACGGCTGAAACGCCTTCAAGTTGATTTAGGGTTCAAGCACAGTAGGCTCAGTAGCCAGCCTTTGAGCTCCAATCGAAAATAGTCCTCCCGAGTGTAGGTCAAACCTTCAAAGGCTCCCTCCTTAGCTCTTCACATCTTCACAAATCATGGTTTTCTCATGGCACAAGCCCCACCAAGTTTTCTCACGTTCCATCTGCCGAGCTTCAATGGCGACAGAGCCACCGGCCGTCAACTGGATGTACTTCCCATTCTTGAAGTCTCTCTCATCCGTGGGGTCAGTAGTGAGACCAACCCATAGGGGCCGATCGTCCTGGGAGGGATTTTTCGGCCCAGCCCGATATCTCAGGGTCACCATCATTGCACAACAATACCATTTCCAGGATACAATGGCTTGATCCCCAAAAGATAGAAAGGTAAAATCCTACTAAAATAATGACAAATCGATTTCCATATGTTCCGGTGTCACTATACACCTCATAAAATTCCTCTCCCACTTCGTAATGTGGGGATTACCCGGCTTTTGTTGCTGACCACTTGCTAACATGCATCTTGGAACGTCATAATATGTCTACTCCAACCAAGGCCAACCTGGATATGGATCAAGAATGATCAAGACTTCAGAGTGCAAACCCAATGGGACCACGAATTTGTTGGATTGAACCCCATCTAATTTTGATCCATGTCTAGGACTAGTCCAAATTGTTGACCCATAAACCACTCAGGTAAAAGCTTGCACCAACCATGGCCAACCACTTCTGTTTCTGTCCTGACCAGGCATGAAAGCCATGCTGGACACAGGCCCTGCGACTGCAAAGGCAACGCCTCCCTCTTGGTTGGCAGCTGTGAAGGTACTGCCTGCCAGCTCGGAGATCGAGGAAGCAGCTCCCTCTTCTGGAACCCGATGAACCACTTGAGTGTGTCCAACAATGGAGAAACCCCAACAATGGAGAAACCCCAACAATGGATAACAATGGCTTGTATAAGTCGGATGATGATAATTGGATAAGAAGCGATTGGATGTCGGGGCATCCTATTTTCAGACAAACCCAGTGTTTTTCTGCAGCAGGAGATTCACCATGTTTGCGCCTTTCTGCTTGACGTTGGTCAACTGCCAAGTCTCAGTGCATGATTCGGTCTCAGACACCTCCGCGGACATGTTGGGCATTGGAAATCATGTATGCCAAAACAGTTCGAAAGATCACACTTGTATATAACAGAAACTACATCAAAGTATGCTGATTGAAACAATATTCTACCGCACAACCAACAATAACCATCCAGCATCATCCAGCCTTGTATGCCACCAACTCGTAGAAGTTCAGCACCCGGTATCCTGCCAGCGCAGCTGCGCATGTCTACCCATGGCTGTTTACCCAATGGCCATCCCCTGCATTGCCCATGTCGTGCAGTACTCATCCTTTCAGCTGCAGGTAGACGTAGCGCCCTTCAGCTCGGTCACACGAGACCTCGTACCACTTGTCAGTAGTTTCTGTCAGAGTTCCTCAGCGCAGCTTCTGTGGAACTGCGACATGGCTACTGATGGTTGGAGACCCGCAGCCACAGCGGGAATTCTGAAAGCAAGAACCTCTATTCGGCACCGCATCCAAAAAATCACAGCATTGAACATACGATTCACACCGCCACCTTTCACTTGGGTCTAAATTTGAAGGCAGTTGTGAGTCGCCTCTAAATAATCGTCTCAACTCTTGCTGCCAAAGCTTCCACACACGGTTCCCTTGCAAATTTTGCCTGGAGAGGCAGCTAACAGGGCTAAAACTGCAAGTTGTCGCAAAACGTCTCGGCAACACCATCCCTGAAAGCCACCATGTTGGCTCAATACTAAACATGCTTCTGCAACACAGAAAAAGATAGCATGGCTGCTGCACCTTTTTCGCAGGGCGTAGGGCTCACCCCCACCACTCCACCAAGCAAAGAACAGTGGAGACCGGTAGCCTCTTCTGACATGGCCTGCCAGTCGGATGTCCAACACCGTATCGTTGCCAAGGCAAAAATGAAAGGAAATTGAAGGGACCGTGACAGAACAACGAAGTTTATAAGGTATCCAAAACTTGGGACATGGCATAAACCTGTCTGGTAGAGGTTGTAGCATGTCCTGACACCCTGCTGCCATGAAGATTTTGCCGCCTCACAGCCATCGGGGTCGCTCAAAATGCGAATCTTCACCAAGGACTCCTTGCTGCCCAAGTCCATCTGCCACCTTGCAGTTGGCAATCGATGGAATCTGGCATCACTTCAGCATATGGATATTTCGGATATTTCAAATTGCTGGGAGACCATCTGAACAAATCAAGTGAAGCATGGTCACCTGTGGTTTACGCGGCATTATTGCCAACTGTTGACCACAAGAATCTGGCTGCAAAGTGTCTTGCAACAGTCTAAGAAAATTCCAACAGATCCCCAGAGTATTCTCCTTTCGACTTAAAGATGATTGGAGGGACTTGGAGTATGCTGCAAGGTATTTTCACATCGTCTGAGAAAAAAAATTGCCCAGTGGACAGGGTTTTTTTCTGACTGCAATGATCACTGAAGCTCGTAGATGCTTCGCACGCTGGCTCAGTATCCTTGTAACTACTCCAACCTTGGATATCTGATATATTGTTATCCAATATGGTCTCATAACATACATCTCAATATTGATTAATATGCATAGTATATATAACTATATAAATATACATTGTAACCATTTATAATCATGTATGTATGTACATACACACTCATTTATTACACAATATTAATGTATAGTAATCAATATTAGTATACAAATATGCAAGCTTCCCATCATTCCCATCACCATGGATCTTCCAAAACATCCCCAGCATCTTCATGGTCCAAGTCACCAAGGATTCAGCTCACCAGCCGCATCGTTCCAGATGGAGCTACAACGGGTCGAGACGAGCCCATCATTGCCTCGCTGCCAAAGGACCAGGTTGGGCGGGTGCTGCTTTTTGGTAGACAAATTGAGCCAACTCGAAAATCATGCTCAACAAACCCGTGGCTTCTTTAATACAGTGTTCCGAATTCAAAAGATGTCAGTCTGTCCTTTTCGCCCTCACGGGGCGACGTTTAAAGATCAGATGCAAGCACGTACATATATTATATGTATAATAATATAAAGTCAACACAACTTTTTTGGGCAGGAGGGCAACACACAAGATTGGTGCAAACTTTCTGTCCTTGATTTTAGGATAGTCACGGAACGGTGGTGTTACCATGCCGACCAAGCCACAAAGCTTGGCTGGAGCAGTCTCAAGAGGTGAACCTCAGGCTGGCCATGCTGGTTACTTTGTGAGTGGAGGATGGTATTCAGAGAAACACGGTTCCATCGAAAATTAAAGGGGGCGCCCGAATCTACAGCTGCAGCTGGTAGTAAGCACAAAATCGCACAAAGAAAAGAATTTGATACTAAGAAAAAGAAACATGATATGTAGTGCCTGTGTTTTCGTGCTTGCATTATTTTACTGAACCAGCACCACTCATTCGCTATGCTCTCACCAAGATCTCACCAAGTAGGTAAGAAATGAAACATGGATTTTGTCTTGCAAACCATGTCACATATGTATACAAATGTATACAAATGCAACATGAACCCAACAATCCAATTGCATCCGTTTTGCTCATAGAGGCGATGCCCGCGGCCGGAATCACCACTTCTCCAGCTGCAGATTTCCCCTTCTGGGGCACGAGGTCTTGGCACAAATGTCAGGGGCTGGAGCTTGTAGAATTCCAAGCTGAATTGGTGGTACCGTCATTTCTATTTGACAAACCTGCCTCAAAGGCTGAATCAAGGATGTATCAGGGGTTGACCCAACCTGTCTGTACTTCCCTTGTGCAAGAGAAATCACCGCTGTTGCGCTCCGGGTTCAGGATGCTGAAGGATGTTTCCGCCGGACTGTAGCGCTTCTTCGCTGATTGTGATTGTGGCTAGTTAGACACAACCCTCAATCCCCAACCCTCCAAGGCTGTAGTCAAGCGACCTACTTTGCGAAAGCAGTGAATCCCCTTCGCAGGACGTGGTGACAAAGTCTCCCCCATCCAGAAGGAGCATTTGTTGCTATCCTCACCTCAGTAGACCGTGGTCGGCAGGCGTCAACCAGTCAATTTGTTTTGGGTGGGTCGAATATCCCACTCCTATTCTTCACAACCTACTTTCACGGCTGATCGAACGCCGGCACTCGCAATCCTCCCGCTGCAGCTAAGGACTGCACGAAGTTCAAAGCCAGCGCACTCAGCCCTCGCCATGCACAACAGCTGGCAGCCCGGCACGTTTTCCACGAAGCCCTCACCAAACCTGGCAGTCTGAGAGGGCTTACATTTTGGAGAACGAACTTGGAAGCTGGCAAAAAAAATATGATTAAAATAACAGGTGGCAGTAAAGGAAATTCAGCAAGAAACTGTCCATTGCCAGGTTAGATTGCGAGAGTCTCTAGACTCTCGATGGCAGTTTCCAAATCTTATATCAGAAATGAGCAGTCAGTATCTCCCAGCTGCAACACCGCAACATCATCATCATCATCATCATCATCATCATCATCAACATCATCAACATCATCAACATCAATAGGTTTATAAAAACATTGAAAATGATAAGCGATGATAATGGTAAAAACACGAACAACAATCGACAAACAACCAAGAACAATCGAAGAAAATGCTCCTCCCATCTACTCGCAATGAGTTCATAGTAACGATAATAACAACCGGACCATAATACATCATCATCCACATTATACATCAGAATAGGAGTTTAGTAATGAGAATAGCCCATACTATCATAATCATTTTTATGGATTGTTCTGGATTATAAATCGAATCACCCCTGGCCTGGAGTCCGTGCCGCCAGACCAGGTGCGCAGCTCGCCGCCCCCACAGCTCTGATCCCGCAGCTCCTTCCATTCCTCGGATGGTTTGGGAAAAAACGAGATTGATCAAGTGATTATGATTGTGATTCACTACGTTTTAATACTGAGAGTGGATTGTAGACCACAGCCTTTCAATCTGTTTGCTGTTCTTGTGAAATGTCACCCACCCTTGAGGCCTTGGCGATCTGTCTCAAGGATTCGGGAGGTTCGTAGTAGTGATCCGACGGGCATTCCGGTTCACAGCGAAATTCTGGACCAAGGTAGTTGTTGTTTCTACACTCAGTGCCTTGGCGATTCCAAATGCATCACAAGAGAGTTGGGAAGTCAATGTTCCCACTTGCAGATGCAGCCCCCACACTTTTCTCATCAAGCCGCAGGTCGTGGCATTGACACAAAGTGTACAGTTTGGAGAACATCCGGTGCAAACATGTCCAGTGTCTTTATCGCCCAGCTGAAAGAGGCCACGTGGACAATCCATCTGGCAAGTAAAGTCTGGATTCAAATAACCTCGGAGCTTGGGTCTCTGCGCAGTGTTTCTGGCCGAATAAAATGGAATCAATTCTGACGAGTTATTCGGAATGCTTTCAGTAAGATCTCATGCAGGCTTGACGGTCTTGGTCATGCTTTTCATTTTTTCTTCCAACCTGCAAGGATCCTTCTTGGCGGTGGCCACTGTGGCAACACTCCCATTGAGTATAAGGTTATTCCACAGGACATGCACCCATCATCACCACAACAAGAGCCGGGTCACGGGCGTTTTTGCACTCGGTGATATGCGTCAAATTTAGACATTTGCTGGCGTGCTTGGTGCAGGCCGTGCAGTTGTTGCCGATCTTCTCTGAGGCATTCCGAAAATATCCGTTGGGGCAGTTGTCCACACCTGGTGAGCTGCATGTGACTTAAAATTCAATGACCCCAAGGACCTGAATGACCCTGAAAATGAAAAATTGTGGGCAAATCAAAAAAATCCTCTCCCTACGGGAGAAGACTACATCCCAAACTTTGCTGATCTTCAATGCAAATATGATGCTGAATGTCGTTGCGTTTTGCTGTCTTCGATTGCTGGGGCCCCCCACAGGACATGTTGGGACTCAGAACCCTTCCATTGTCACAAACAGTGCATAAGGCTGCTGATTGACAGGAGAAGCAATGTTCCTCAAGACCAGAGATGCTTCACTCTGGCAAATGGCGGACAAAGAATGGGGGAATGTTCCAAAATCATTGGTTGTTCCAACCAAAATAAATTAAGTATATTAATCATATACAGTACAATCATTATACTACAATGGACTACAGTGACTACAGTCAGTGGAGAATCAACTTTAAATTTGAGGGTCCTTATATAATTTGGGAAATCTCGCACTGGAGACTTGGTGCACCTTTTGCATCTCCAAAATCTCCGAATTTGTAAGGCCCCTGTCCTGGCAGCGCGGGCACTGCTTTCCTACCTCGCCAATTCCTTCAGGAAAGTAGCCTCAGAAACAATCGATGTGTTCGAGAGAAAAGATATCAAGGTGACAGTAGAAAAATCCTTGTTCATTGCTAACCACCAACCCCTGCTCTTCCGGTCTGCACATGCATTTCAAGAACTGAGAGCCAAACCCACAGGGCAAGTATCTCTGCAGGTGGCATCAGGAGCCAAGAATTTGGAGTTCTTGCACTCGGTAGCCTCATCCAAAAGCAGTCAAAAAACAACCGAAAAGAGCTTGGACCTTGGATTTGTTGTACGTGCGAAATCAAGCCTGAGGCTTCCCCCCCAGCTGGGGTGAATGAAGTCGATGCTTCGGCGGTCGTAACTTCAAGCGAAGCAGCATGGTCCAGTCATTTTCTGAGATTGATAACTCTCACAATCACTTTCGAAGATGAAACTTGATGTAGCAGACCTAGAAAGGAGAATCACACTGAAGAACTGGGACAAAATTCGTTTGTCAAATCCCAACGAGGTCATCACCCAGCTACTGTTTTTGGATCTTTTCGGTTATCTTTGCTTAAGAAACAATCAACTCTGGGGAGTGCCCAAGTTTGATGCACAGCTGTCACTGGAGCCCCCAAGCCGCCGAGGTACATACTTCGCATTGACGCAGCCGCTGGAGTCTCCCGGACATGGCTCGCAGGTGTTTCCGACTGTTCCTGTGGGGGATCAAAATGATTCCAAAAAAGGGAGGAATACGCAGATTTCCTCAACCAAAATCATGGCCCAGAGTTTCAACAGGTTGCAGCCAGTGAAGCTTCTGCATTACCTAAAATCTCCGTTGAACTTTTTGAACCCTCGCTGAGGCATTTGGCTGGAACCTCTTTCAATACTCTAAAAGACATCGCTCTGCTGACCCCCCCAGGGTCCTACACCGCTCTTGTAGGTGCCATGCGGGCATGCTGCTTCACACCATCCACTCGGTGTCAGATACTTGCCTTGGCCCGGTGCCATGCTTTGCTCTACTTTGAGCGCGGTAAACAGATAATTTAGCACCTGCAAGCATCTCTCACAAGCATCAACCAGCCAGTTCCTCTCAAAAACTCTGACTCAAACCAAAAAACATCAAAAACACCCAAAGGTTCACAGAGAGCCACATTTTGAACAAGGGGTCATTTTTTTGGAGTGCTGCTGGGCGATGGAAACAATGGATAAATCATGATAAACCCATCTCACTGTTTGTCAAGGTACCATTTCGACACTGCTCGCATCGGTTCCCTTGGGTACAGGAGATGCAATCCTTGTCGCAGGCTTCACACGTGCGACCCACTTGGTTCACACCAGAAGGATATGTACCTGACCCGGCGTGACCGGCACTGAGATGGCCACAAGGATTAAAAAAGAAAAACGGGTTTGCAGTGGCTGCCTTTGCCAAACGCTCCACATTTTCGGCTTCGTATCGAGCTCCATATTACATGTTCTTACTATGTCATTTAGCCGCGGTTCGGTGTCACCAGAAAGATCCACTCGAAGAAAAGAAAGTCTCAATTGCCCAACAAAAGATCTGTCTTTTCCGCAATGCATGCATGCTGGATTCGGTTTACCTTCAAGATTCACGAAGTTGTGGCACGACAATGTTCCAAAGGAAAATGAGGCTGTAAAGTGTAGAGCTTTGTTTCTACTAGTATATGTAGCCGTCTGTTTCCAAGTGCGGAACTTACTTTCCAGAAACCCAAGCACCAGTTGCCTAGTGGACAGCCATCCGCACAAGTGCCATCTGGTGTGAGGTACAGCCAGTCTCTGCATTCCTTGGCAATTCCCCTGAAAGGGACTGGAACAGAGGGGTCAACCCTGATGAAATCAAGGTCCAAGAAAAATCTTAGACTGATGCTGGCGCCAAGGCACAGTGACCAGAGCGGGTCCAATGCATTTCATAGCATTCATGGGACATCGAACACAATTACGACCAACCTTCCCTGTGCCATTGCGATAGTAGCCATCTGGGCATCCCTCCTGCAAGAAATCACAGAAGGTAGCAGTCAGCAAGGCACACAGGGCATGTGAAGCAGCCGAAACACACATAGTCTCTGGTCTCCGACATGGACCATTACCATGACATACTGTGACAATGGCTGTCCTCACACCACATATCAGAGGTCAAGTACCTTGGCTCGCTTTCCAAGACTTATCAGAGTGCTATGGCCACCATGCTCAAAGGTGGGGTTTTAAAAGTACCACAGTTTTGATCATTTGGTATGACTGTATGTAAACCAAACCATCCAAATTTGCGGGACAATGGCTTTGAGCGACTTCCAAATCAAGCTTCGGTCGGTTTTCCTCTTTCAATGCCCTTCCAGGTACGTACTTTTGATCTCCTCCCTGTTCCTCTCCCACATCCCATGTAACCGCGTCGAGACACCGGCCATTCTTGCATTTTGTACAGAGGTCAGCCTTGGACAAACGAGCAATCAACTGAAAACCACTGAAAGTTCTGATATCCTTCTGAGGAGAATATCGGAGGAGTCATTGGAAGAAGGGCCCGCCATCAAAACCACCCTCTTCTCATTTTCTATGATCAGTATCCGCCACAAGTCTGCAGCTAAAACACATATCCACGGTTCAAACCACAGTCAGTAGGGACCTACCGAACCAGCCTACAACACTGTATAAAGCCCCTTTAATCCGCGACCCTTTGGAACAGAAACATCCAAGCCCCCTGCCTTCTTGCAGGTGGCACAGTTGGCATCACAAACCTGTGGCATGGGGATCCGCAAAATGATTCCCCCCTACCAAGACCCCGGATGCCTATGTACGTTTTCTTACAGTGATTTGTATCATATATACATATATACATGTATAGGATATAATGTGTATATATGTATATGTATATATATATATATACATACATATTTATATATATATATCGCATGGTATTAATCCTTATTTACTTATTCTATTTACGTATGATAACACTTCCCTTCCACTGCTGAAACTTGGGAATGACTTGCCCCCACAACAACCATTGCCCGCCTCGCAAGTCCGGCCAATTGTGCTGTGGCCTGCAGCGCGTTGAACTCGCAAGTTGAGGGTGAGAAGAGAGCCGTGACTATCAATATTGGACTATGTGGACTGTGAGAATCCCAACATGTCTGACATTGTTGGATAATGTTCGATAGTATAAACTATAATCATCAACCAACTATATAATCTATATAACTGCTCTGGTGGTTTTTTCTCTGGCTCAAAATCACGGGTTAGCACAACAGTTCATGATCTTCAATGACCAAAGTTTCTGACCTGACCAGCCATGACTAGTGATGCACCTCCCATGTGGCACGGATATTGCTGCAGATCTGCAGCCTTGGGGGAACCATCCAATCTGCCCACTTGCCTGCGCCTGATGGGTATGTTCCGTCTGGACACAAGTATTCACAGCTTCCAGCCGCGGTGAGGTATTTTGCCTCTCGGCACTCAGTCGCAACCTGGGTCAAAAGGTGCTGCTTTGATAAGGAAATATCAGGATGGTTGGTCTCTCAAAGCAAAAAAAAACTGACACAAGTAAATGCATATCAATGGTGATTTCGGCTCAAGCCGCAAGCCAAACCACCAAAGAGCTTCGTCAAAGTCTTGAAAAAAAAACATGTTGCCCAGTCACTTCGACTTTCAAAGACCAGAGCCACAGACAAACCAATTTGCCAATGCAACTGCCAGGAGTGGTCTCCATATGTCCCATCCAAACATGATGCCCAGTTGTTGGGATCTTCCGCCTTCTATGCCAAGGGGCCGTTGGACTGATGCACTTCATGGCATCCATGGGACATAAGGCACAGGTGCGATTCAACTTACCTGTGCCACTTTTGTAGTAGCCATCCGGGCACGCATCCTTTGGGACTGGCAATTGGCAGCATGCTTAAGGGACTCATTTGGGAGGCATAAGCATCATATTTCCAGCTAAACTGGGGATGCAATAAAGGACCACCAGAGGCAAGAAGGTTATTTGTATCAGGCCATCCACCATCAGACCATAAATGACATAAATATCAGGCCATCCCCCCTGATTTCCTAGAGGATACTCGTACAAGGATACATAAATACCATAGAGTTCTCTTTTTGAGTTTTGTCAAAATGAGATTCGGGTGGATCTCCACAATTCCAAGACCTGCTCTCATTTCACAGGCAAGCATCTTCACACCAGAGGTCTGGTGTCAAGTAGTAGCCTTAACAGTCCAGCAAGCTTTGGCAGCTTCACGCTCCGAGCGATAAAGTCCAAATGTCAAATATATATATATATGTCAATGAACGTCAAGAATCTGGCAAGTTCATCTGTTCATGAAAGCGAAAAAAGACTGGCGAGCTTGGTGAAAAATATTTCTGTTGGAATCGCAGCCCCATCCAGCCCACGGCAGCTGAGCATACGAGAGGCTGTTTGTGCACCTGTCACAAGTATCTCCTGAGCGGCCAAAATACAACAAGTATCCCTCACTGCGATGCATCAGTCTCCAAATTGTGAAATCTCAAAACGCAAAAAGGACAAGAAGATACGAGTAACGGTTCAGGCTCAAAAGCACACAAACTCCAAGCTGCAAGACACAAAGATCCACCATCCCACGTTCGCCAAGGCTCCGGTGGTGCAAACCGCACAATTTGCTCCACATGGCATGCAAACACGTCCCAAGTCTCCTGAATTGACCGGTCAGGATGGAATAAAGTAGCACCTGAGATGCACAGCCCAAGGTCTCCAGTTCTTTCAGAGAATCCCAGGGCCAAATGGTCAAACTATTAAATCATTAGAATCATTAGCTCTTCACTTCAAATGCAAAGACAAGACAACCCTCAACTTGCCACACTTGTTCTCTTTTGTTCTCTCTTGTTCTCCTGTGCCAGAAGGATAGGTCCCAGTTGGGCAGCCACTTTCACATGTTCCCTCTGCTGTCAGGTACTTCCGGTTCTTGCATTCCGTACCTGCAAGACATTTGCGCTCATCCTATGTGCGGCTCACCATCTGCACAAATCAGGGGCACCAAGCTTTGGGCTGATGCAGTTGAAGAAGTCTCCCGGGCAAGCTTCACATGTGCGACCTTGGCACGAAGGTCAAAATGGCATGGAAATCTGTGCCGATCAGATCCAAGCGGTTGGATTCGCCATTGAAACAGTGGGAATAAGTCAAAATCTGCTTGCCCCAAAAAAATGCATGGTTGAGTTGATCATTGATAATAGAAATGACTCCATCACCCCATCTGTGGGTCCCAGAATCTCAAATATGTCAGACATCTCCAGACCCTCAAAGGTGGATTCCGGGATGGCCAAGGTACCAGTGTCCCCATCACCTTTGCCATAGTATCCCTTTGGACAGCCATCCTGGAGGTGCACACCCCACTAAACTTTGAGTAAAAAAAGACCAAAGGATAGCAAAGGTCTAGATTACTTCCCTACAAGGAATACAAACATACACATCTTGCAATTGCAAACAAGACCTACCAGGCCCTCAGAACATAGTAAGGAATTGATTTGGTTGTTCTTCAATTGGGTTCAGTGGAAGGGCACATCGCAAGGATGTGCGTCATCATCTGGGCACTCTTNAGTAAGGAATTGATTTGGTTGTTCTTCAATTGGGTTCAGTGGAAGGGCACATCGCAAGGATGTGCGTCATCATCTGGGCACTCTTCATCTTTCTCGCATGTGCAAGCAACTCTTACCAAAATCCGAGCCTTCAGCATAGTAAGGATTGTTTGGACTGATAATCACTGGATCTCAGTGACTAATTCTGGTCACAAGTCTC
>BGPT01001290.1:105610-129076 GCA_003297045.1 Symbiodinium sp. clade C Y103
AGTAAGAGGATAATTTCTCTTCTTTTTACAGGTTTCAGACGTTACATTAGGCAGTTTTTTGGCGCAATTTTAACGCTTCTCTATCCCTCACTGCCATTGGGATTTGCCGCTGGGAGTGGTTTGGCTTTCGGCTTCTCTATCCTTCACCGCCACGGGGATTTGCCGCTGGGAGTGGTTTAGCTTTTGGAGCCACAATAGTCCGGGGCAGTAGTACTACAAGAGTCGGCTTTCCAAGCCAAAATGACACGGGACACGAGAAAGACCGGCAAGCAAGATAATAATGTTCTTTTCTTTTTACAGGTTTCAGACGTTACATTAGGCAGTTTTTAATTTTCTTCTCTTTTTTACAGGTTTCAGATGTTACATTAGGCCGTTTTTTGGCGCAATTTTGGCGATTCTCTATCCTTCACTGCCATGGGGATTTGCCGCTGGGAGCGGTTTGGCCTTCGGAGCCTCAATGGTACGGGGCAGTAGTGCTACAAGAGTTGGCTTTCCAAGCCAAAATGGCACGGGACACGAATAAGACCAGCAAGCAAGAGGATCATTTCTCTTCTTTTTACAGGTTGAAGATTTGAAATAGAAATTTCTCTTCTTTTTACAGGTTTCAGACGTTACATTAGGCAGTTTTTTGGCGCAAATTTGGCGCTTCTCTATTCCTCACTGCCATGGCAATTTGCCGCTGGGAGCGGTTTGGCTTTCGGAGCCACAATGGTACGGGGCAGTAGTGCTACAAGAGTCGGCTTTCCAAGCCAAGATGGCACGGGACACGAGTAAGACCAGCAAGCAAGAGGATCATTTCTCTTCTTTTTATAGGTTTCAGAAGTTACGTTTCCCAGTTTTTTGGCGCAACTTTGGAGCTTCTCTGTCCTTCACTGCCATGGGAATTTGCCGCTGGGAGTGGTTCGGTTTTAGAACCAGCAAGCAGGACGAGCAACAAACAGCAACAAGCTAGATCAGCAGTCAACTGCTTGTTTCTGACTCAGACGTTACAGTTGGCAATTTTTTGACGCCATTGTGGAGCTTCTCTGTCTTTCACTGCCACGCGGATTTGCCGCTGGGAGCGGTTCGGTTTTAGAGCCAGCTAGCAAGACCAGAAAGCAAGACAAGCAAAAAGCAATTAGCTGCCATTGGATGGTCCCAACTACTATTTTACTGGTATCCATAGCTTTGCCACAGATATCCGCAAGCTTGCCACAGCCTGCGTCGAAGACTAAATGCCACTGATATTAAACAAACCGTTCGCTGGTTCCGCGTAAATACCACTGGCATCTAAAAAGTTCCAAGTCAATACCACCGATACCTAAGCGCTTGCCGCTGGATACTTTCAAGTAAATACCACTTATTGCTAGGTGCTGGCAATAACATTTTCCAAGGCCATGAANACCGATACCTAAGCGCTTGCCGCTGGATACTTTCAAGTAAATACCACTTATTGCTAGGTGCTGGCAATAACATTTTCCAAGGCCATGAATACTGAACTAAAATATATGTATACAATCTCCAAGTGTAATCGCCAAGGACTCACGTCCTGGTACTAGTTCCATGCTTTCCCTCCTTTCCGGGGTCGGCGGCAGGGGCGGCAGCCCTTAGATAATTATATATATATATTATACATGTATATTATACATCCATGTCATCCTCCATTGTGACCAAACCGAGCAAGCCATAGTCGGGTGGAGCGGAATCCAAAGAAAAAAGAGGTCTTCTGCACCGCCAAGCATCTCACAGACTGCACATTCCCTTTCACTGACACATTCTCTGCAATCTCCAACACACTTTTCGCACTCGCCACCAATCCTAAGCTGCAACAAATCTCAAAGAATTATGTCGGGGAATTGTCTGGCAACAGGGGACCCCAAAATCCTGTGGTTCATCAAATTGTCCCTAATTATCAAAGTACAATTTTGAGGCTTAATCCCCCATTTTCAGACACACCTATTAGACTTCAAGTTCACAGCCGACGCCAGGTGTCATGATGCCATCGACCCCAAAGACGGTGGAAGGCCTGGCTACAGTCAACTGGGGAACTGCGGTTTCCACAGCTGCAGCTGGCCTTCGGAAGTAACGCTCTGGGCATGAGGTCCGGCAAGTCCCGTTGTCAGCGAGGTACCTCATGTTGCAATCTGATCGCAAAAAAAAAAAGTAGCAATAAACAGGAACCTGCAAGATCAAAAATGTAGTGTAGATCATGGCCATTTTCAGCGATTCAGTGGGAAAGATAGCCCGTTACCCTTTCTCACAGTTGGCACTTCACAGTCTTCACAGGAAAACAGCAAAAGGGCACCTATTGTTTCCGTGGCAATGTGTGCCAAAGGTGTTGTTCACACAGGTGTGGAACTCATCTGGACAGGGAAAGCATTGTCGACCTGGCCGGCAACAGCCAATGGCACTGGTGTTGAGACGCTGAGAAGCTTCCGATCGTCTGAGTACACCATTGGCATCTCACCCTGGCCATCCCTGGCCTACTGAACAATGGATGAAATTCGAGTGAATTCCCAAGCAAGATGCATACTCGCAGTTTCAACTACTAGTACAACCAATCCCTTGCGCACTCTTTTTCATATCGCAGCATTCGCGCCTTCCTCTTCCTTGCCTACCATGTAGTGATCCTTCCAAGCAAGCTGCTGGGATTGTTCTGTGGCCACCAAGTGAGTCATGGGCTTTTTTGGGGTTCCGGTCAATGCTTGGCACGCTGTAGTCATCTTATCTTATGTATAGAACCTGTTGTCAGTTCCAAGGACTCCAAACATTCAGCAAAACTGCAACATCTGTCAAACCAACCAGTCCTCCGGGCAAAGGAAATCACATTGCTCCAATCCTAAGTCCAGTGAAAGTCCAGTGAAAGTCCCCTGATTGTCTCCATACTGAAACGCTAGCTTTGCCAATACAGTACATGCCTGAGACTAGCACGAGGATCAAAGAAAGCCCCGTTGCGACAGGAGGTACACTTTGATTCCTCGGCGGACCATCACAGTCCAGGTGCGGTGCCACGGAAGCTGTTCGAGTATGTCTGACTGTCAGATTACATCAAACAAAGAAACAGGTTCAAAACAAACCCCCAAAGACTCAGGACATTTCAAAACAAACCCCTAAAGACTCTGGATCCAGGAATTCTGAATCGAAATCAAAAAAAACACTATGTTTGTGTTTCGGCAATTCGTTTCTTCATTTCTGATAGAAGATGAGCATGGTTTCCAACCTAACCTTCAATTTCTTGCACATCTAACCAACTTGATCCGTGCGTCCTTTTGTCTCCAACTAGTGCAGCCGGGGAGCCGTGTAACACGTCGCGCAGTTGTTGATACACTTCTGGCAAGTCCCACCAACCATAGGCCCTCCTGAATGCGGGTGTCTTTGTTGGTGTTACTGGTGAACCAGAGGATTGAAGCGTAAGCTCAATCAATCATGCTTGTGTTTTCTCTTCTAGAAACCATCCGCACTGCAGCTCCTTCATACACCTCAGAGCCACCCATTTTGTAGTAGCCATCAGGACCTCAATGTGTGGCCGGCCCAAAGCGCACACAGCCACACTGCTGTGCACCTGAGGTCCTGACAATTCAGTTCGCAGGAGTGCTTTGGAGTCAAGTAGTAGTTGTCTCCTTTGCACCTTGCTGTCAGTTACTCGCAGCTGTCTTCACAGAACAGCAGTTTGATGATGGTCCGAATGATCAAAAAAATGTGTTGTGGGCAGTCTAAGATCCTGTCAATGATGCGTAGGTGCTGTTGATGCAAGAATACATCTCTGCGGGACATGCTTCGCACTTGCGCCCAACGTCTCCTAGCAGCACAAATGCATCACCTGACCCACCAGTCAAAAAGTCCAGCAGAAGATAAACAAGGGTCTTGTAAAATGTTCATGGCCCAAAGACTGCCAAAATTATTCAAGAGTGATACGGACAAATTGGCTGAAAGCAAAGAGCAAAATCAAGAACCATTTCAAAACATCTAAAACAACAGCATCTTCTATGCCTATTATGCATATCTCAATAGAAATACAGTACATGCACTGAGCTTGAGTTTCCTTGTCCCTGCATCAAGCTCCTGTGCCAGTCATGTACGTTCCGACAGGACAGTCGAAGGCGCAGCTGAGATCGAAGGGGTTCAAATACGTGCCTCCTTTGCAAATCTTGCACTCCTGAGCCATGGAACACTGAACCATGTCGGGTCAGTGTCTCAGAACCCCAAGCTGAAGACGTGGGAGTTTGCATTGAAGGGACTGCAGTGAAATCCCTAAAGCCCTAAAGCTGGATCAGTAGTGTCCAGCTATCCTGCAATATGAATTATCCCAAGACCGATAAAGGTACCTATGACATCCTGTGACCAGCAGCTAACTCTTGCCAAGCCACATTCAAAGATATGCACGTCTCGCAGGGTGGCACACATTTCTCGCAAGTCCCACCCACCAGTGGACCACCCACCTCCAGAGCAATGCCTCGCCGCAGTCGCAAGAGGCTCACCAAGGACTACGGAACTGATATGGCTCAAACTTGGGGGTATATTACCGGGTATATTATATACCAGTACCAAAATCGCCACTAAGTTGCCCGTAAGTTGCCCGTGAGTTGGCACAAGTTGGCACAAGTTGGCCAATATGTGCTGGAGAGTACATCCGTTTTGGGGGTATAACTCGGCTTCTTTAAAGAACAAATTAAGTCTATGTGGATGCTGAATTGATGGGAATCGAAGGCGCCAGCCTAGGTACCCAGCAATTCCCCAAATTCAGCATCCAAATAAACCATGTTTAAATTTGTTTAAACTATATCTTTTTGAAAAAATAGTGCTTACCTCAGCAGCTCCCTCTGCCTGGGCGAGGGTAGTATCCGTCCAGACAGCTTGGAGTGCAGCGGCCACCCTCAGGAACCTCAGTGTTGGAGTGGGAGTAACCCACATTCACCATGTATTCACCATGTCATGGTTGGGGTATTACGGTATGCCCCTGTTTGGGACACATCCAGCTGGTGTTACTCAAGTTGATCATACCAGTTGTATCTGGTTTGGTATTGACCTCCTCAATCGCATGACTGGCTGAGCTTGGGACCAAGTATTGCTGATCCCCACGACACTCCAAAGCATAGGAGGCCTTTAAAGCTGCAGTGACAGTCACTTTAAATTTTGTGTTGCTGGGATCCTTCAAAGTGTTGAGGTTGCAGAGGAGTCTGCTCATCTGGGTAGCACAAGCTCTACATCTACCGATTGTTGGCTTTGACCTCTTGGGCTTGAGAGACTTTGACTTTCAAACTTTTCCTGGAAGCTTCGCATATCTTTACTAATCTGTACAGCAGCATTGCCCTTGTCGTCCTTGCCATCCGTTTAGTGACTCTGGTTTGACCAGTGTGGGTTTTCAGCCACATCTTTCCCGGTGGGCCAAGGCCGCCAAGGTACATTGCTGCAGACCGCAAAGTTGTCAGGGCATGGCGAGCAAGCTCTGCCTTTTTCAGCCGTGCCAACCATGAAGTGGTCACGCCTCAGTCTTTCAGAGATGATCCAAACGGAAGATGACTCTGCTGCTGGATGTATTCGGATGTATGCTTTGGGCGTCATGCTCCGGGAGAGCTTCGAGCATTGCACAGCATGTTTGTATGAACTCAAAGGCATAACAAAATACACCGTCGAAGCATTTTCCCAGCGAGACAAACAAAAGCTTTTGAAGATGCGGACAAAGACACGGGCACTCCAGGGTACACAAAGAGGTGGTTGGATCCAAATATTGACCTCCTGGGTGCAAATCTGCCAGCTGAATCATGCCTCCAATTAGCTCCACAATAGTGTCTCTAAATCCGTCATGCCATATGTCAAATGTCAATGTGGGCCTGAGCATTCCAAGCATTCAGATTCAGATTTGCACCGGCTGCAGCTGCCAACACCTTAGATTTCCAAAGGAATTCATTGGAGGAAACTATATAGACGAGGTTTCTGCAGATTCTGCAGCTCCGCAGCATCAGAACATCTGCTCTGCTCTGTCGAGTGGCATTTTTCACAGGTGCCACCAACCAGCGGAGCATCTTCGTCCACTTGAGCCCCAGATCTTGCAAAATAGCCTCGGAAAATCCAACAGACAGCATTCATTTGGCAAATCTGGTTTGAACATGCTCAATGCTTTCGCAACTGAGACAGAAGCCCTGGGGACATTTCGTTGTGCACTTGCCCCCTGGACAGAATGCTATCTCTGCTCACATACAACTGCATAGGCAGCAGTGCAACAGGGGCAATTTCAGCATTGTTCTCGATCACGGCTGTTTCTGTTTGCGTTTAGTAGCACAGACTATGTACATCACTGTTTTGGTCACTGGTAACTCTCCCACCTTCAGGTACCAGGTACTGGTTGTTTCCACGACATTCATAGGTCCATGTCTCGTTGACGCATTTTGCCGCTGTAGCAGAGCATGGCTTGCAGGTCCGACCATCTGTACCTTGGCTCATGCAGGGCCCTGGAAGTCCGGCGGGAAACACGACGCTGCACTGGCGGCTAGCATGTACTTCGTGGTTAAGTGGTCTGGAAACGCAATAAATTACAAGAAAACTACCTGAGCTATACTTCGTTAATCCTAGTTACCTGATGTTACTTGTTTGTTTGGATGGCTTGCCAGATGGGAAAGTGAGGAGTAGGATTTCCAACTTCTCACTTCTTCAATTTCCAGCATCACCTGCTCCAGGCCAAGTCACTGTTGCCCACCATGTAGTGATCGCTTGGACAATCATTGGTGCACCTTGCGGGCCAGTGGACAGTTGGAAACCACTTAGAGAAAGACAGTACAGACAGTTGAGGGCAACAACAGCAAGGATCCAAGCCTCTGAGTGATAGGATTCAGGTACGTCGCATGCGTGCAGACTTGACAGGTGGAAGCCGAGCTGCAACTCTTGCAAGAACCTGCAGCATCTGTTACAAGTTTCTGCAACTCCAACAAAGAATCAGACTAACAGGAGGCAATCTAAACCCAAGGGTTTCTTGGAGTTACTGTCACGCTGCTTTCAGAAACTTCGTGCAACTCGCCATGGGCACTCGAATATTCCGCGCCTAAACATTTCTCACATGTGCCACCGATTTTTGGTCCACCAGCTTGCTTGACATCACCATCCAGGGCGTAATATCCCGGGGGACATGTCTGGATACAAGTCGCATTCCTGAGTCAAACACACCGCTTGGCTTCAAGTCGCTTCAACGTTCCAGCCAAGCCTTGACCCATCTTGGCCCTTTTGTTTGCTCCTACAAGTACTCGGTTGGTAGAAGTCCAGCGTGCCCGCACAAGGGATTCGCCGAGATTCCATGGGTCAAGGTATAAGTTTTCACCACACTGGAGTACAAAAGTCTTGTTCAAACCTCGGTTGTCACTGCTCTGCAGAACTCTTGGGCATGGCAAACCCTGTCCGCATCTGTGAACTATCAAAAGCAGTTCTTGCAGGACATCGGAAGAATACCTTCACAGGCACCCATTAAATCGGTTATCCCACTCTGAAAGCTTTGCTCCCAAGAGAATGGTGAATTCTAAAAATCTAAACGTAGCAAAGGGGCAGTCTCCATGCGTTTCGCTGCAAGGTACGCACTCCTCGGGCAAATCCATAGCAAATCAGACCGGCTGTCCCGTCAGGACACCTGTCCAAAGATTGGGCCCAAAATCATGGGTCTGGGTACCAAATTATGTAGACCATCATGATCCATATAATATCCGTAATATATATATATATATATTATCATAATGATCATAGCAATAACATTGGGATTCTGAATGGTGTAAGTAATCAATGGACTGATACACCGACAAGGAGACCTTCCACAAGAATCGGGGATCCGCACTCTTCCCAGCTCTTCGACTCCAACTCCAAAATAGCCATCGGGGCAGCGGGCAACACATAGACCGGCAGCTGACAGGTAGTTGAACTTGTTGCATTCCTAGGCTCACTAAACACCCGGGGTCAATGCAAATGGACGGCAAGTTAGGAAAGCGAACTGGACAGGAAATGCAATGATTGAGCAAACTCTAGATTTCACTCTGTCTCGAGTCTCAAATTGCCAAAGCAAAAATGACAGACAAATTCTCCCATGGCAGTCAGGATTCGATGCATCCACTGCCGACGCATCGATCGCAGTTCTGTGGGCAAGACTTGCAAACTCCTCCAACCTCTGTGACCAACACAATTTGGGCACCCAGCAGCAAGGCAGCTAGTAGTAAGGTGTTGCACGGGCATCAAATTCAAGTCACAGACCTGGATATGGCATGCTAATGCTATGGCTTTAAGAGGGTGTCCAAAATTTGGGATCACAATGAAACCTGAACAAGCATTCGAGGTATGCTTACAGCGCACACAAGTGTCATGCTTCACCCGCCTTCACACCCCAGAAGCTGTGCACCTCTCTTCCAATCTCTTGCCAGTAGCCTGGTGCAACAGCTGAGAATCCCGTGGCCCAAGCAAACCTACTGCTTCAGGACGCAATCACCACCTTCTTGGCATGAAGGTTCGCAAGTGCCATGGGCGGTGAGAAATGTCCTGAGGGCAGGTTGCAGGCACACACCCACACCTAGGCAATCCTAGACACGAACGTAGTCGGACTTTACGTCTCCAGCAGAATGAATGACAAAAAGTGTATGATATTGGCCATTTGGTACGCACGATTGAGTTCTGTCACATGGGAGCATACTTACAGTACATCCAAACCTATCAAGAAGAGCAGAAACCTAGTAACTGATGGTGGGTTGACCTGCTCTTGTACACGTTCTGAAGCCAGGGCTCGGCGTCTTGCACTGTGTGCAGAAATGAGGGCTGTGGCACTCACTACACATTCCAGGACATTCTATGCAGTATCGACCTGGCCGGAAACTCAGCTACAACATGCTACAGTCTGGGAGACCAAACACAGAGTGGTTTTTCAGCAAACGGAAAGCCTCGCGCCTTCAGGATCATCTGAGCCATCAGGATAGTGCGATGCTGGACACTCTCGCTTGCACTCCTGGACTCTGCGGCATCATGGCACCGATCAAAGCAGAAAGCATAAAATCTGCCGACAACTGGGCTCCTTCTTGTGGGTCAGGTAAGCAGAGTTCTTGCCTGGACCAGCTTGCATGTACCCAAACTCTTGCCCAGGGCCCACGCCTACTACAGTAAGTACTACTAAGTAGAAGTAGATCATCTTCATTCATCTTCAGGGGGATTCTAGGGGTCGTCGCCAATCCTTCTGAATTTTGCACCAGAAATCACATCAAAGGTGAAAGATCCTTGTTTCATCTATGCATCCCCTCTAGATTGAAAAGAAAACATGCAGCAGAAAACAGCAGCTAATCGTGCCGCTGCATCCAAGCGACACTTGGTACATGAGAAGCGCGTTTCGCATGTGAGGCAATCTCCCACGCACTTCTGGCAGGTTCTTCCATCCAGCGATCCATCAGCTGGATTCCTGGGTATAAAATGACGACCCTTCAGAAGCACATTCCGGAGCTTTGAATCGCTTGGTTGTTTCATGTTGTTTCCTTTTCGAGCATAGTCTGATCGCCTTTGCAAAAACAATCCCATTCACCACATTCTTCCCTGTCCTTGGGTAGTAGCCAGCAGGGCATTGGGCTTCACAGGTGAACGCATTGGTCAGCAACGTGCCATTGGTGCACTTTGTGCAGAAATCCTGCGATTGGCACTCAAGGCCTCAGGTGAAGATTCGAAACGCCGAAATTGGGCGTGCAGCTGCAGCGGTCCTTCAACATGTTCCAGTCCCATTCAATCGCCTTTCATCCCACTCATTCCACTGGGCTCCAAGTTCCCCGTACCCTCTGCTTTGGGTTTGCGAAGAAAGCACAAACACCAGTGCATAGCTTCCACTTTAGAGGCTATCAAGCTCACGTCTTGCCAAGTCACAATTGCCCGTGCATGGTTGGCATGTCCGTCCAGTCTCGGCAGTCCCAACTCCATAGAACCCCGGGGGGCACATCTCTTCACAACTCATCTCCTTGGTCGAGGATAGGTTGCTGCCATCGTGCAACAACACCGGTGTTGATTTGTTCCAAATTAAATGCTGTCAAAGATCAGGTGTAAGAAATGTGCTGCTCTTGCAGGTTGTACACCTCAGCATGCGCTGATTTGCCAAAAGACTGACCAAATGACCTCCTCCAGTATCCTCCTTAGTAATGTTGAAGTCTGGATCCCCATTAACGACATTTAACGACACCATTCAAGGGGATGAATTCTGCCACCATTTCATAAATGGATGTCTCTTTTCTATCCATTTGGCTATGGCCTGGCTCAAAATGGTACAGTCCCACGTGTATCCAGCCTGGTGGGTGAGCTGCAGCTCAAGCAGTTCCGCGGACACTCCGAGCAGTTTCCGCCCACAAAGTTGCCTGACTCGGTCTCCAGCTCCTCCCCACGCCTGGGAAGTGACTTTCCAAATGAGCAGCCAATATGATCAAATATATTGAAAGCATTGTTAAAGTATGTTTCGAAACACTTCAAACATAAAGTGAACCCAAATCATGGTACACATTTTGGAATGAACTGTGGAGGTGTTGAATCGATCGTGATTGACATGCCATGCCTGGGATAGGTGCCCATGGGACAAAACTCTTTTGGATGGCAAGCGCCATCATACAGGAAGTAGTCATTTTGACCTGACAGGTGTGACAGGTTGTCAAAAAACGTGAGGATTGAATTGAATTGACTCCTCCGTCGCAAAGCTCAGAGACTTTGACAAACGAGATGATGAGATGAGCCCATGGCAGGATGTAGAGATGATGGTCAGGGCATTGTCAGGATCCTTCTCCTCAGCTCCAGGCAAGCCAAAGCAAAGCGCTTCTCAGATCTTGACACCGGTAGATCCGGTAGCACCGGTAGCAGGGTTGAGATCCGGTTGAGATCCTTTGTGGAGTTTCAGATGTTTCAAATCAGGGCCTCTAGAATAGAACGCCAGGGCAGGCTGAAATGCAAGGCTCCACTATCGCATTGGGCGAAGAGCACTCATAGTCGTGGAACCTGGCAGAAACTTCTGCAGATTCTGCATCAGTCCTGGAGTAGTCCAGGACCATGAGATCTGAGCAATTCTGAGCATGTATCTTTGACTACCTAGTCCTACAGTAATCTTTTCTTGGAATTTCTTAGACAATTTAGACAGCATGCCTTGTCTGAGCTAAACTGCCGCGCACCTGCAGCTTCTACATGTGCGACCTTCTGGATTGCTGCTTTTCTTCACTTCCACACCAAAGAAGCGAATTGGGCAGGACCTGAGTCTGTGGCTCTTTGACTGCTCTGTCTACTCGTCCATCTGAGCCCCGTGCTCCAAACAGCGACCCTGGTGCAAGTAGTAGTTGTTTTTGCATACTGTGCACGCCTCACAAACTGTGCGGTACTGTGGAGAAATTCTGTATCTGACGACATTCTCATGCAGCCGTTGCCTACCACAACGACAACCAGGACCTCAACAGGCACCAGATGGCACCAGCCTCCAAACTCTCACACTCCGCACAGTTGTCGGCACACTCCAAGCACACGCCAGGCTCCTGTCAGGTTCAAAAGAAGTCAACTCACCAAAGGTCTGCTGCAGGTTTCAGACGTTTCAGCACCGCACCTTGAGATCGATACCTCCTCGCGCAAACAATCCCCGTGGACATTCCAATTTCTTGCAGCTGGAGTCAGGAGCCAAGTAGTGCCTCGTGCGACAACGCATCATTGCAGCATTGTGACTATTTCGAGATGTAGGGCTTTAAGGCAAGTGCCCTATGCAGCCTATGCAAGACTACTTGTTGAGTCTTGTTGCATGACAAAAAATCGGAACGCAAGTGTCACTCTGTCAAAGGTCGACATAATGTCTCTGAGACCCACGCAGCATCTGGCACTTGGTGCATTCCTCAACCGAAGCCAACAGAAAGCTGAAGTCTAAAAGCCCCTGTCACAGCTGTTTGATAGTCCGTCATTCCATTTGCTGATGTCAAGATATGTCAAGATATGTCAAGATATGTCAAGGCACCGTTCTACTGTTGCATGCAGTACAGGCTGGATCGCAAAGAATGCACTGACCGCCAAAAGGACCACTGTAACCTGCAGCGGAACGGAGATGCACCTCTACAGGAAGGGACCCCCAAGTTATAGGTCGGTACAGAAACTCACTGTAGATATATCCAGTACAAAATGGTAGTTGTATAAGTTATAAACCAACTTACCTATCTACGGGGCCTCCTTCCAGTATGATCAAGTCGTAGGTGAGGATGGATCAATATTTCTGATTCCTGAACTTGTCCGGCCTTCTGCATAGTATCCTTCTGGGCATGTGCTAACACATTCCCCTCGATGCGAAAGGTACTTGTAGTCGCTGCACTCCAAACAGACCTGCATTTGGCTCAAGAACCAACTGCGAAAATCAGTGAGCTGGGTCGAGTACAAAGGTGAGCAAAGTCTGGTATTGAATTCCACCCTAGCAGTGCTAGGTAGTTTGTTCATATTTGTTCCATGTTGTTCCTTTCTTCCAGTAATTCAGATCTACTGTCACCAGTTGGCGAGTCCTCTTTGTAGCCGAGGCGCAACTGGTGAGACCAGCCCGGCTGTGCAAGATCCGCATGATTTGGGGCAGGACTGACAACGCTTCAGCGTGCTGTTGGCGTAGTAACCTAAGATGTGGCAAAGATTAACATATTTAACATAAATGATCAAACATATGGGGATGTGGCAAGATCATGCAAGATCTATAATGGTTGGATTTTCCCATATGCATTGGGTGATGAACACAAGAACGTTTGGCTATTTAAACTTTCACCAGGGTAGCAGGGTTTTGATCAACCGTATTGTTGTTGCTTTAGAAGATTCGCAGAATCCCAAAGATTCCAAAAGTGTTATTCCACCCAACACGCACAAAGGGCTTTCAGTGCCAAGTCTCCCTCTGGGCAAAAGGGAGCACATGTTGCATTTGGAGTAAGGAAATAGCCGTCCTTGGCGCAGCATGGCAGAACCAAAAGATCCTCCATGGATCATGGCGAAACTGAAATCAGTCAAGCGACCTTGCATCTGGAGCCTCAAGGGAAGTGATGTCATCCAACCAGTCCCAAGGTCACCATCTGTGCCTCTACGGAAAATGGCCTGCTGTAATACATTTCTTGGCCAAGTCACATTGGGTGGAGCTTGTGCACAAGCTACAACTGTCTGGGCATTCCTTGGCAGATTTGAACAAATGCACTGCATTCGTAGAATGCAAACCTCCAAAATTGCCAGGAAAAAGAAAAGTGAACGGCAGATCTAAGTCCAGACACTTCACAAGTGTTCCCAATTTCAGCCGTCCCCTGCTTGTAGAATCCATCAGCGCAGGATGGTCCACCTTAGGAAGTGGAGCCAGGCCCACATCCCTACTGGCGCCTAGAGAATGGTCAGCATGGCAAAGTTGGTGCAGGATTTGTTGGAAACCCTGTTCGGTTGTCATCAAATTTCCCGCGTTTGCAAACAAGGCACACATGTTGTCGAGCTGTGACAAATACATCTTTTTCTGGCATTCGGAGCACACATCCCGACTGATGCACTTGCCTCAGATTGATCTTGTCAGTGGATGTCCCGTCCTAGAAAAACACGCAAAAAAAGCTTGGTTTAGTAACGGTTAGTATTGGGTCACTTCACTTCAGAGTCCCAAGTAGGGTGGTTCCTTATCAAGACCGGCTCACCTGGCCAGTGGCGTATGCAGCCTAGGGTCTGCAACGATCATCACACTTGGCACAAACGCCACCCATTTCCTGGGATGAATCGATGCAAAATCAGCATCCATGGCACCGTGCCACAGTTGAAACATGTTGAGACTCTGAAGCTGAGAGCTGCTCCGGCAAATCCTTGAAGGCCTCCTTGTAGTAGCCATCATCACAAACCACAGAACAGCTCCGATTTGGCGACAAGTATGCACCTAGTCGCTTGGCCCTACCTTGTCAGTATGGACCGGTCAAAATTCGAGTGGCCCAAAAAAATGTTGTTAAATATTCAAGTCTGTTGTTGATGGCAGTAGTAATCCAGGTTTTGTGGATTTGGGTGTCCTGAAGCCCAAGGACCTGGTTGTCTTGTGGTCTCTTGAATATTCCAGAGGTGATCCCATGCTGAAGCGAGTCCCCAAGGATTCAACTGATTGCCCAACACACCCGCAACGCACCTGGCACACAAACATCGCAAGTGTTCCAATCGGAACACGTCTGGCAAGTCGCTGGACATGGCTTGCAGGTACCTGCACATGCGACCCGGCAGTGATGGTAGTGTGACGTCGGACCCATCATTTTTGGTCGCCTTCAGTGTGAAGTGTTAACCATCCGTCCCATTATGGGGTCCAGTGAATGACCCATCCCTATCGGGATGCAACCGGCTGTTGTCGAATGGCCAATGTTGGCCAAGATGGCCAAGTGTTACATGTCACAGCTACCAGGACCCCGCTCCTGCACCATTTTTATCGTAGCTGTAGTGCCCTGCTGGGCAGGAAGGCTCACAAGATCCTGCCATGCACGCAATTAGCGTAAAGTCTTGGGCTTGCTTCAGAATGTTTCAGAAACCTCAAAATTCCTCCACCAAAACAGTGTGGCAGTTCTCAAGGCACGAATTTCTGGTCCTGAGGGTGTCAAGTACTTGCTGGCGCATTGTACCTGAAGTCGTCAGCATCTCGAGTTTCACTGGTCAAAAGCAGCCAACAAATATCTTCAGCCAAGCCAAGCTACACATTGTTCACGTGAAAGGCAAACTGCGCAGTCGTTTGAACATGGAGTGCAGGTTCGATTTGATATACCTGCACCAGGGGTGCGGAGTTGGTCAGATTCTGCCTGCAAGACCCAAGATGTCTCATCGGTTCACTGTGTGAATTAGCACAAACACAGAAAACAGACTGGTCAGAGGAAAACAAGAGTCTCCCCCTCATTTTCATTATATACATACATCTTGGCAACACCATCCACAACATAGGGGCCAGCAGGCCTGTTCCCCCTGGAAAGTAGCCGTCAGGACACATGTCTTCGCAGCTTGACTTCACAGGGTTGAGGTACTTTGAGTTGGTGCAGTGCAAGCACCTGGTTCGCGCATCTCGGGATTGGATGTCTTCTTGATCCATTAATTTGTTTGCACATTCGAAGATTCATATTCAACATATTGCGTCTCTTCGATCCAAGTGCATGGGAAAAGAACATAAGAAAAAGCTTGAGGTTCTGCTCTGCATTATATGAAGAAACTGCTTTCTGATGCATAGGCAAGGGACTCACCACGAATGCTGCATTTTAGACAGTCCGATGGGCAAACTGGATCATCATAATGCCTCTCCAATCTGAAAGCTGTGGGAGAAAACTGCGAAAACTTGCTCCAAATGCAAGCTGCTTCAAAGCAAAATGTGCTCAATGTCGCTTTCTCTTTTTCTAAATCCAAGACCTTTCCCCCCTGCCTCTGACCGTCAGCAAATATGAAGAGATCTGATGATCTACCTGTCACCAAGACTGCGTCAATGCTAACACGGGCCTATGGCCTACAGGTATGGATCTGTTGTGAGCCTTGACGCTCTTAATTTACCTCACCTAAAACAACTACTGTACGCTATTTTTGAATTTGGCCGCTTGGAATAGGAAGACAAGCTTCCTGTATCTAAAATGCAGCAGGAGTGACGTTTTTCTCATTTTCTGGCTGTTTCAGGTAAAACTGCGGGCCTTGACCACGCATGGAGGCAGCCTTTGCAAGGCCGTCCTGAAGCTATGACAAACCAAGGGTTTCTGCCGCTCACAAAAAGCACTGCTTTGTTGATCTTTGGTGAGTAAAGACTGATGGATTCTCGCCTTGTGGATTCTGTCCCCACCCTTGGTCATAAACGATTTGCCACATGCAGACCTCCACCAAGGCAATGCGGGGCGCAGTCCATTCAAAGACAGTCACGCCGTGTCATGGTAGATATGTCAGGCCAAAGACCCTCCACCTTAATAAGGATAGCGTGAAGAGAGCCAGCAAGAGCTTTCTCTGGCTGGCCTCAGTTGCAACAATGCTCACAAATGTTGCAGTGCCCTCCTGAAACTTCAAAAACTTCAGATCCGTTCAAGAGAATGCAGACTGCTACAATCTGGCATCTAAAAAAAATCTTGCATCGCCTCCTTTCAAACAAACACGCATCCCTCTGGCTCGCATGGCTGAGGAATGCGCCATATGTGTAGAACCTTGCAGCTGCACATGTGACTAAACTGACATGGCTCTGGATGCTCTTTAACAAATTCGTTCACTAGGAAAGATCAGAAGAGTGTACATACAAATTCCTTGGAAATTCTAGACCGTTTTCCTCAAAGCAACTTATCTGACACATCCCAACCAGAGTTCAAAGCACTTGTAGCTATTCTCATGGTCCGCACAAAGCAATCACTCCTAGTTGTCCTTATTTCTGTGTGAAACCTCAGATATCTGGAGTTCACTGCTTCAAAAACTACAGATTCTGAAAGTTCCCTGCTCTGTACCAATCTGAGAGAACAAGAGTGCAAGCTCTACATACCTGCACCTGTTTCCGCGCNTCACTGCTTCAAAAACTACAGATTCTGAAAGTTCCCTGCTCTGTACCAATCTGAGAGAACAAGAGTGCAAGCTCTACATACCTGCACCTGTTTCCGCGCAGATTGGTGGATCCGGGATCATGGAAGTAAAAGATTCGATCAATCAGGTGCCTTGGAATGCTTGCATGTTATTTTCAAACAGATGCTGTTGCCTTGCTGTCACGTTTCAAGATATTTCCGTCCTTATTTCTGTGTGAAACCTCAGATATCTGGAGCTCACTGCTTCAAAAACTACAGATTCTGAAAGTTCCCTGCTCTGTACCAATCTGAGAGAANCTCACTGCTTCAAAAACTACAGATTCTGAAAGTTCCCTGCTCTGTACCAATCTGAGAGAACAAGAGTGCAAGCTTTACATACCTGCACCTGTTTCCGCGTAGATTGGTGGATCTCTGGTCATGGAAGTAAAAGATTCGATCAATCAGGTGCCTTGGAATGCTTGCAGGCTACTTTCAAACAGACAGATGTTGTTGCCTTGCTGTCACGGTTCAAGATATGTCCGTCCTTATTTCTGTGTGAAACCTCAGATATCTGGAGCTCACTGCTTCAAAAACTACAGATTCTGAAAGTTCCCTGCTCTGTACCAATCTGAGAGAANCTCACTGCTTCAAAAACTACAGATTCTGAAAGTTCCCTGCTCTGTACCAATCTGAGAGAACAAGAGTGCAAGCTTTACATACCTGCACCTGTTTCCGCGCAGATTGGTGGATCCGGGATCATGGAAGTAAAAGATTCGATCAATCAGGTGCCCTGGAATGCTTGCATGCGACTTTCAAACAAATGTTGTTGCCTTGCTGTCACGTTTCAAGATATTTCCGTCCTTATTTCTGTGTGAAACCTCAGATATCTGGAGTTCACCGCTTCAAACACTCCAGATTCTACAATTAAAAGATCAATCTGATGGCACACCGATGGTAAAGCTGCACTCCATCTTGGAAAGCAAATTCTTGTGCCCGCCCCCATTCTTTGCAGCCAAGGTTGCCATGATGAAACAGGCAAACGAACATTGTACATTGGTGGCTGGAGCCCTAGCACTCGAGCCAACTCTGCAGGTGTCAGGTGCTTAGAATCGACCAACATTCTTGGGTACAAGTCAAGAATGACCAAATCGCACTTACTCGACGTGCTCTGAAGCCACAACCTTTTTCCTCTGCACATAAGAAAGCTCGCAGCCAAGAGTGGCTTTGTACATCCCTGCTTGGCAAGCACTTCTTGCTCGTCAAACTGGCCACTTCTCGCAAAGATTTCGCAAAGTACAAATCTTGCCAAATTGCCACTGCAACATGCAGGGTCAGTTTGCAGCAGGCAGGGTTGGCTGGAGCACTGTCCAGCTATTTTCACCAGACAAGGTTTTGATTCATCGGGTATCTTTCACCCAATGGACATTTCAAACTGCGAGCAGCCGGTCATGCGCAATTTCACATGCCTGGCAGCAGTGGGGTTGCTTGGCCTGTCATAGCCTCCCCTCATTTTAGCCTGTATTGATGTATGGTCCTTTCAACAGGCTGGATCACCCGCAAGTTGCACACAAGTGAAGTGGAGAGAGTGGCCAGCTCAATTACTGTAGTTGTAAGGACCCAGTTGCCCCTTGGGTATGGCGTCGTCTTTGCGAGCGACCTGCTGCTCTGCAGCACAAGCTTGACAAGCACGGATTGTGGAGGTTCGACTCCTCCCTGCGTTGCTTTAATTTTCCCGCCTGCGTCTTTCCAAAGTTGGGGAATTAGAAGGAGCTATTTGCCAAAAGGAGTTTTGACTTTTCAAATACCCCTATGGTCCATCACTTTTCCATACTCTTCCCTCCCGAAATAAGCCATTCGCGTCCAACTTGGCCACCCACCCCAGGCCCCAGGCACCCGGTGCTGGTGTTTCTCCAAATCCGGCAGCCGCGTGGCCAGAAGTTCTCGGATGCCACATTTGACCATGTCTGCCTGGTTGCAAATGATTTTATATCGCTTTGACCGATGTGTATACATATTATAAGTACACGTATGTAGATGTGTGTAATATGTAAGCATCATTAAGCGTCTATTCATGTGTGCGTGCATGTGTGTGTGTGTATGTATTTGTTTATGTCAGCTTGTATGTCATTCATGTACAACCCAAATATACTGGTGACTATACTATATCAATATTTCTTGGAACAAACCGAACAACCAATTTTCGACAGCCTCAGAAGTCCTCCCAAGTTCCCAACATGTTTTCAGGCGCACCTGGATCTCAGTGGACTGTGAGAGATGCTGAAGCACCTGCAAACCGATGGGCCTGGCCAGATTCTTCACCACTGCTCACTTCTTCCCACCCATTTTTCCACACAGCTAGGTTGTGTATTCGCCCCACCATGGCTTGTCACCCCACCTGAGCGGTCCAGGACTCTCAACTGCATTCTGAACTGAAGCAACCTCGTGGCACTTGGCGTTTACGGTTTACAGCAACATTTTTGGCGGTCTTCACCAGCCATCTGCAACATGCGACAAGCTCAGTCAGCAAGCGCTGCGGGTCTTGGTAGACAACCCAGAAGCAAAATGTTGGACCACAAATATCTGAGTCGGACACAAGCCGCTTGTCTTTCCAGATTTCCTTGCAAGTTGCCAATCAATGTCAGGTATCTAGCCAGCTTGAGAAACATGCCAGAATTTGTACGTGAAAATCCTAGCACCTCAAAACACATATAATCGTGATGAATCGCATAATATATATATAATTATATATATATACACCTACAATCACATACATCATATAATTCAATACATGGTGTAAGCTAAATACATGCCTGACCTCTTTGACACACTGAGACCCATTTCCTGGCCTCGCGCAGCTCATCGGACTCTGCCAGCATGGACAGGCCCAGCATGGCCTGTAGCTGGATGATCCAATGGACATCCAACTGGCCATTGATCACTAATTGGCTCATGGAATTTGATTGACATACAAATACATACAATACAAATCCACGGATATGAATCTATTGATCGTTGATTGGCCATTCATCATCCGGAATCCAACGCGTTTCAAAAATAGGGCTTATGATTGGCAGGGCTTGCTGAGATCAAGAAGGAATTTTGGCACCACGTTCCGTCCCAGCGGCGCTGCTGCAAACCCAGCAAAGCAAACAGTGGCAAAGGAACTCGTCAAAAATTAGCTCAGCGGAGCGACATTACTCTTGGAGCCTGGAAAACAATAAGAAGTAGCAAAAACTGGTCAAACATTTCAGAGCTGAATTAACTTGCCCAATAGCATGTGAAGGGATTAGAAGGGGCCTGTAGTCGGACTTCCACCCGTTGCGGTCGTAGGTGTTTGACGTCAGAATCCTGGCCGCCGGTGGCAGATTTGTCTCTGCCATGGCATGGCACGCCCGAGCTTCCCCAAATGTTTCTCCATGCCTTGTTTTCACCTCAGTGGACATGACCCCAGAGATGGCTGTGTTGGCCATGAAGTCATGAAGTGTGGTTCCTGGGGAAAAAAAACGAGACACTTTCATCAGTATGTGAACGTGACGTGAACGTGTTATAATGTGTTACAATGTGGTGGGTTTCGTTCCATCGTGGATTGTGTGACACCTCCGCAAGGACACACTCATCCAAAGACCCGCGCCGGTCGCATCCAGCGGGGCTGAGATCTGCTCGGAGGCCCCCAAAATGAAAGCCTCACATCATATCTTTGGGTGCCGCATTGCCCAACCAGTTTAGATCTGGGAACCCCAAATATAGAAGCGATTTAAAGCGGTTTCTATCAAATGTCGGACAACGCAATCAGGATCCTGACTCACGTGGATCTTTCTGTTGCAAGATCCAAGGTGACAAAGCCAGCAAAATCCCTCAGGCCTTCCGAACACCCTCATCTTCCCACATTGAGATCTTGTTCTCGTCGCGTGCCTTAGGATTTGACGACCATCAAGCTCATGCTGTAGCTTGGCATTGGTGCTGCCCCCTACAGCATCTGGGGAGTCAATGAAACACAAGCAAACTGGCAAGAAAAGAAGCTGAACGCCACAGTCATTCACAAATCATTCACAATTTATTGGCAAAGGCAATGAACTGTTCCCACATATGCATCAGCATCATTCAGAATCTGTCGAAATCAACTCCCAGAGCTTGGCACCATCAGGGCTGTCAAAGCACCCAAGGAACTGATTCTCACGCAGTCTGGTTGGGTCACCTGCAGGTCTGGATGTGTTTCCTTTTCTGCTGCACTGTTTCCCCGCTGATTGAGAAGTAAATTCAAGATTCATCCACTGATTGAAACAACCCCAGCTTGCATCGTGTATGATAAGTTTCAGGGCCGCCTCTGTGCTCGAGAGCAAGGCATCGCGCACCTCTCGAGGCGTAGCTTCGAGGGGGGTCATGGACCCCACAATTCTTGTCCCTCTCTAAGTCTGCTCTTGTCCAGTCCAGTCATCTAAACTTCAATGATTAACGCTGCAAATGCTTGTAGGCCACTCTTCCTTCGCCTTACAAGTCATTCTTGTTGTGCGTCAAAGGTTTGAATGCTGAAAATAGAATAGAATAAACTGTCCAATGTCTGTCCCCTCATCATGGTCCATTTACATCCATCTGCAACATTGCCACGTCGCTGACTGCTGCAACAGCTTTGGTGCGAGCCTTGTCACATTGCCACAACCGAGTGTTCTCAGCATTGTTGCGGGTCGCTGCGAAAGTCCAGAGTGTATCCAGCCTGTCAACGGGACACGATTCATTCCTTTCAACTGCCTGCCTGCAACTTTTCGTTCGCAGACAAGAATGACCGAAAATATTCAAAAATGATGGTGATTGGGACAGACAAGTTCGAGCATGATGTTCCAAAATCTGCATTTCCGCTAAGATCAGCATCCAAAATCCTCCCCTTGTCGCACCTTCGGCTCTGGGCTGCTCCAGGGCGCCAGGGGGGCAACTGCTGCAACTCCTCTGAGGAAATCCCAAGCTGCAGGAGACGTGGGGATTTTCGGATTATCACATTCAACTTGATTCAACTTGATTCAAACGGCGTTACCTCAGAAATTCGGACATGATTTTGAGACAAACCTGCTGTAAGCTGTTGAGATGAAGCAAGAGGCATCATCCGTGCTCATGTCCCATCCATATGCACCATCCCTTCCTTCGGATTGGGCGGACATGCAGTCGTTGCGAGCACCTCACACATCACGAAACTGATGCAGGTTAGCAGGCTCAGGTTTATGAGCAGTGGACAAATCCCAAAACTTAGAGCAGTACGTCCAGCAAATCCTGGTCCGAAGAGGGCTTCTTTGCATAGAGGATATCCTGCAAGTGCACAGCCCAAGTGCACACGCTAGTTACCATATTGTTGCATCACTTGGACACAAACCTACCACCCAATAGAGCAAAAGGATGCCAAAGGGGTCCAATTGGTACATCATGGTGATATAAAAAGAATTAAAAAGATGTCCATTCAGAGACAGCCTGAAGTTGACGCAGCATCGAGCCTCAACCTCTGCCAACAAGGCATCTGGATCACCTTGACTTGAAGCAGCATCACCTTCCGCGTCCTGCCTTGGCGATTTGTCAAAAAATGGCAGCCCTGTCTAAACGACAAATCTGAAGTTGTCCCAGGTTTGTAGGGGAACACAATGGGATTGGAGATTTTGGAACATCCTTAGTTTCACAACAGGTATACTTGGCTTTTGAGTTTGCCATCATTGTCAGTGTGTTCTGTGGAATATGCCTTCAACTATAAGTGTTCACAGAAAACTGCTGCGGAAAGTGCTGAGGCTCCACATTTCAACTTTGGCAGGATCGCCCGTTCCTGACAATCCAATCACTGTGGGATACTGTGGGGGCACGTGCTGTAAGGAAGTGGCATCTCCTGCAGGGAAATGCCACTTGAAAGCTGCGAGATGGTTGCAGTCCTTCCACCACTTGAGCGGATTGATCTTCCTGGCCCGCCTGAAAGCCAAGACATGATGGTAAACATATCAAAATCAAAGGGAAAATCCCCCATGGCCTGTTTCAAAGAAGACCTACAACTTTCCAATGAAATTGGCAATCTTTAGAGGACTGTGATCATTGTCACTCCCAGCCTCCGTGAGGATTTCAACAATGGGATCATCCTGGCGCAACAGCGGCAGTAGCTCTGGGGCTCTGGGGCTCTGTGGCCTTGCCAAGCCGCAACTGTGCTGGGGGCCGCGGCCTCCTTGATCTCCTCCTCTTCGCTTTCTTCCATCCAAACATAGTCAAAGTCTTCTTCCACTGTCAGACCTAGTGCGCAAAATGGCACGAAACACCCAAGCTCCATTAAAAAAACTAGACGACGGATGGCCCGAGAGCGAAGAGAAGTATAGTGAGATATGTAACTGTGAAGATCGTATTACATGAAACATAGAAAGTCAGGAACATATGAAGATGTCTCAAAGAAAGAAGATATGAATGTATAAGATGCAAATGGAAAGAGATTGATGAGTATGTGAAGATGTGAGGTTGTGAAGATGATGTGAAGATGTGTGATGTGAACGGATGAAGATGNAAGATGTGAGCATTTGAAGATGTGAGGATGTGATGAGGTAAAGAAGTGAATATGTGAAGATGTGAAGATGTGATGATGT
This sequence comes from Symbiodinium sp. clade C Y103, assembly GCA_003297045.1. Lineage (NCBI taxonomy): Eukaryota > Dinophyceae > Suessiales > Symbiodiniaceae > Cladocopium > Cladocopium sp. clade C. Next base: position 128,655 of record BGPT01001290.1, read on the forward strand.
GAAGATGGGAAGATATGCACGGAGAAAGAAGACGTCCCAGACACTTTTGCAAGCTACACAGACGCTTTTATACGCAGACCCTTTTACACACAGATGCTTTAACACAGAAGCGCTTTTACACACAGACCCTTTTACACACAAAAGCTTTTACACACAAATCTTTTACACACAGACCCTTTTACACACAGACCCTTTTACACACAGACACTTTTACACACAAATGTTTTTACACACACAGACGGTTTTACACACAGACGCTTGTACACACACACACACACACCCTTTTACACACAGAAGCTTTTACATAGAGACGCTTTTACACGCAGACCCTTTCACACAGAAACCCTCTTACACACATAAGCTTTTACACACAGACACTTTTACACAGAAGCACCTTTACACACAGACCCTTTCACACACAG
>BGPT01001290.1:130500-144730 GCA_003297045.1 Symbiodinium sp. clade C Y103
TTCTTCGGAAGCACTGCCCGCCTTAAGAAAGAAATAGAAATTAGCAGAAGAGAGAAAGAGAGAAGAGAGAAAAGTATGCAGATGTGAAGATATGAAGATATGCAGATGTGAAGATATGCAGATGTGAAGTATGAAGATGTAAGATGTGCAGATGTGAAGATATGAAGATGTAAGATGTGCAGGTGTGAAGAGCAGATGTGAAGATATGCAGATGTGAAGAGATGAAGATGTAAGATGTGCAGATGTGAAGATATGAAGATGTAAGATTTGCAAATGTAAGATGTGCAGATGTGAAGAGCAGATGTGAAGATATGCAGATGTGAAGATATGAAGACGTAAGACGTGCAGATGTGAAGATATGCAGATGTGAAGATATGAAAATGTAATAATGCAGATCTCTTTTTACGAAAAACCCTTCGCAGACGCTCTCGGGAAAAAAAGNTGCAGATGTGAAGATATGCAGATGTGAAGATATGAAAATGTAATAATGCAGATCTCTTTTTACGAAAAACCCTTCGCAGACGCTCTCGGGAAAAAAAGGTACTGGTGTAATGCTTCCAGCCGACAGCAGCAAGATGATTCTGGCGACTCGGAATTGACTTGGATACGGATGCGTAGGCTGTGAGGATCTTCCGTCTATATACATAGCTTCATAGCTGGCCATATCAGCAAAGATACCAGCATCAGCAGGTCGCCGAAGAGCTTTGGCCTGGTGGTAGTTGCATGGGTACCAAGTCTTTTCTGTTTTGTCAGTGTGTCAGTGCTTCCAAATTCGGAATGGAACTAAGCATCAGCTTCATCAGCTTCAAGTATTTCAAAACATAAAGTATTATTAAAACTGCCAGAACCACTATATAGATAGGATTATATAGGTAAGACATGGTAAGACCATGTAAGAGAGCCAATTTTCCATCGTGGCAAGGTCCCTGTAAGCGGAGCTGGGTGACACCTTATCTGTCAGCTTCCAATCATCAGGAGTCATGAACAACAAGGTGTTTTTTCCTTCGAAGTCGAGATCGGTACGTTGGATCCTGGGATCCATTTGCTGCAGGTACTCCAAGAGTTCATGGTAGCTCCTGACCGGATTACCTCTCAGCTTGCGCTTTGGAAACTCCGCTGCATAGACACAACAAGGCACCACTGCAAAGGGTTTCTGCAGGTCAAGTGCCAAACGTATCGAAGCTTCAGCTGCTTGGTCGGGATGCAAGGCGACCACCACACTACAGCCATACAGGTCTGGCACAATGTCTGCAAGACTAGCAGAATTGGATCCTGTGTCACACTCTGCGACTTTCATTTCTTGAGGATCAACATCCTCAGCTTCATCTGCTTCATCTGCTTCATCTGCTTCTTCGCCTTCATGTCCTTCGACCAAACCTTTCCTGGTCCATGTGAGTTCCATAGCTCTTTTCTTGGATTCCTCAAAGGCTGCTACCAAGTCTGAGGAGTTTCCCAGTGATGCAACCATGTTGTCGGTCAGAAGGAGTCGTGAGTGCTGTGGCACCTTGGGCTCCTTTGTGCCATCAAATGTGCAGTGCAAAGAACTGTGGAAGATCGGATTTCGCCAAAACAGGCCATGACGCCACTTCCGCTCGACCGTTTTCAAATCAAGGGGCCTTGGGTCGAGCACCAGGGCTTCAACCAGGTTCAGGTTCAGCAGCTCCCAGGCAAGCTCACCCTTCCCACCCGCAACATCTAGCACATAACCTGACCGCAACTTTTCAATGCCCACATTTTCTAAAAGCCACCTCCGAAGGACTGAGGACTTGCTGTAGTTCTTCACACCATTCCTCCGTCCATCACCTCGATTTGCCACTTTGGCATTCGGCCTGCTACGCCTCAGCTGTTGCCGTTCCAGAGCCAGTTTCCCAGCCTCCTCGGGGTGTGCGAAAAAGCAGCTTCCGCCGTATTGACAAAGGCCACTTCGCAGAAAATGTTTGCATGGGGTCACAGGTGGTGAGCCCAAGCGTTCAGCACAAGCCAAGTGCAACCAGCAAAGCGAGCTTCGCTTTAGACCAGCTCCACCCTCCACTGGATAGATGTCATCTCCAGGTTTTATTTCCTCTTGACATTCCTGACACATAGAGCTTAGTAAAGCCTTGCGCATGCGGGCTGCCCCAGCGGCTCGGGCCTGCTTTTCCCCATCATGGTCCATTGTCAATCCATTGTCCACAGCCATCTGGGGCACAAATTAAAGCGATTGGCTTTTTGAGAGTTCTCCGACCTTGGGACTTGAGATTTTCCCATGGCTGAGACGGAGACCATCACCACAAATCTCAAGTTGTGGTCTGGATGACCAGTTCTGCACTATCAGCGAATGCCTGGTGGCACATTGAGAGTCTGCTTCCACATGCATGGATGGTCATAGCCGAGGTCCGAACACAAGCTCTGACAGGCACCAGCATTGCCAGCAGCTGTTGGGCGCGGCTCTGGACAGGTATCGGAGGTGTCAGGTCCTGCATGAATCAGCTCACACCAACTGCTGTAGAAGACCAGAAGTCAACTTGGGAATCTGTTTAAAACTATATGTTTAAAACACATGACAGACATTGAGCTGCCTCCGCCTCATCTTTTTCACCTGCACGTTGAACTCTGGAAAACTCCAGAGTTCATAGTTCATAACAAAGATCTTGCTTTGCACATTTTGCACTTCTCAGATTGCTCAGTTTGATCCAGGTTGTTTCCATACGAAGTTTCCTCAGTTTCCATGTTGCCCTTCCATGGATGCCACGCTGGCTGCCACCCTGCACCCGGCCTCCAGCCGTCCCTGTCCCAGGGCGCGACGACACCTCCACCGTGGCCTCCGGCGTGGCCTCCACCGTGGCTTCGGCCACTGGCGGCAGGCGCAAGGCTTCGACCTGAGCTGCTGGAGCTGCTGGAGCTGCTGGTAACCACTGGAAAGGCAAAAAAAAATGCAAAACATGGTAGGTGCAATGGCTGGTTGACTTCGGGTCAGCGTCTCAATCAAGTGCTGATGAGATGTCAATGTCGGAAAAAGGATATATCTAAAACAATAATATCCAATCTCCAACCATCCAATCCAAAAACAATTTCTCTCTTGAACAAGCGGCCAAACTCTCTCTCAGCACTGTATCTTGCGCCATGTGTTCTCGAACTGCCTCATCTAATGCCAGCTGCACCTCGGGTGTGTCAGGGCACCAAAAAAAAACAAGCGCCTGCAAAAAATATTGATTTTAATTTACTGGACGTCAGACTATGTCAGACTTTTGCGAGCACCACGAACCCCCAGCCCACCATGATGTGCATCGCTGTCATAGGCTGAAGTGGCAGGCAATGGCAACATGATAATTCATGCATGTTCTGCTCACTCTCATGTGCATTCACTTGCTAGTCTTCTGTGTGATCGCTTAGGCTGAGTTCTTTGCCAGAATGCCAAGTGCAGCTGTCCGCACCGTAGGATGATTGGGTGGCGGACCCTGGTACAAGAGCATTCTGGCCATCAAAGTCTGCATTGCAGGTCTTGTCCACTGACAAATTTCTCAAGAAAAACTCACAGAAGGAGCACAGAACGCCGCATTTGGATATTCACATTGACCATGTCAAATCATATAGGGACTCGAGACACCTCATCCACATAGAGACTCTTGCCCCTCTCCGGATTGGGTGCTTGGATAGCATCAAGTAGACTATTGCGAACCTGGCACAGCTTGCATTGCACATCTCCGAGTTCTAGAGGCTATACAAATCCAACACCAATTCTTTCCTGGTTGTTTCCAAAAAAAGGAAAATACAAACAGCATCAAACAGCCCCAAGTCATCGCCTGTTCATCCTCCCAGAGCGGCCAACAATTCTGGAGACGCAGGGCGTGTGTCCTCGCCTGAGATATCTCAAAGCGGCCCCAAGATCCACCGAAAAAAACGAAACAATGTTCAATGCCACCTGTCATTCCCCTAGTCTGGTTGATTAATCGGGATTCCCACAATGGATTGTGATAAACTAGGAAAATTCCCAATAGACTGGGTAGTAAAAAACTAGCATCATCAACCAACAGCGGAGCCTCCATCAAAGCCTCCAGGCGCTCTTCTCTCCTTGTGTCTGATCCGGCAGGAAATGCTTCGGGAAGCCAAAACAGAACCACCTTCCAGAGCCACCTTCAGAAGTCTTCACAAAGTTCGGGAAGTACCTTATGATGCTTTCCAAGCATCTCGTTTTCTCTGTAGCCTTCATCGCGACGGACCTTTTCCATCATTGAACTTTCAAGAACTTTCAAGATCTTTCAAGTTTGATGCTTGACCCGACAATTCTCTCTGCCATGTCATGAGTCATGAGGCTGTGCAGGTGGATCGTCAGTTTTGGGGGACAAAGAGATCCAGCCTTCTGCAAGAACTTGTACCGCTCCTGGAGTTGCTGAATTGCATGCATACACTGTTTGACCCATAGAAAGTGAGCACTCAAACAGTGAGCGAAGAATCCACAGGTTCAAACATTGGAATGTCACGTGTTTCCATCCTCTTCCATCTTGGCAAATGCTGATGGCATACTAGAATTTAGAAGACAGTAGACTTAAAGTTTTTTTTTAGACTTGCCACGTGGTGAACTTTCTGGCGAATGATTGCATTTTCCGGTGCCTCTGGTGTGTTGTTTCTCAGTCACAAAATCCACAAATGTCATCAGATTTACATCCAGATTTCACTCGTTTTCATGGTTACTACCATAATAGTTTTTTATAGCTATTGAGTTATTACATTAATATCTTTATATATGATATGTATGTATGCTACCACCCCCCCCAAATGTCTACCATTTCTGTCCATGTTCGATGTTGTCTAGACCACAAACAGTGAAAAGAAATAGATCTTGTGTGATTCCTACAGAATATGCAGTGTGTGATGAAACATTCAGTATTCCTATGAAAAAGTGCAATTGCCAATGCACATTGCATCATTCCTTGAAAACAATGTTGCTAAAGTGGGACTCTGCTTACACGTTACAATTTGCCCTGAAGACAAGATATTCCCTTAACATCCCTTAACTAAGAAACAACAGTCTTGCAAGAACCCTATAGACTCTAAGTGTGGATGATTGAAACACATCCTTTGATAGAGTTCAATTTTCCTTTCATTTTTCCTTGTATGACTGTATGACCATTTTTTGAAGAAAATATTTTAATTATTTTAGTTCGATACAGTGGTTGCCTTGAAAACAAGGGGTTGCCTTGAAGACAAAGTATGCCCTTAGATCACAAGCAACGTTCTCACAGAAAAATAGAATATGTCGAAAGATGCAAAATGTTTTTTAATTGGATTACTGATTACGCCTCCCTGTCATTCCCCAAACAGCGGCACCCATCTTGGCCCGATCTGGGCCCGCCGTTTTTCCTGTAAGTTCTCGTATAAAAAAGTTCCCTTCTGAGATGTCCATGTGCGTTTCGACCGCGCAGGCTCGCACGGATTTGCCGAAAGACAGTGGTCATGTCCAAAGGTGTCGTTTTACCAGCGTGCCGCGCTCGTTTTTGGGGCCATGTCCATTTCGTGTGGCAGGCGTGGGACATCCGGGACATGTGGAGGTCTGAAACGTCGTTTTGTGTGGCAGGCGCAGGACATCGGACACTTTGTCGTGTGGCAGGCGTGGGAAATTCCGCTCGTTGCTAAAACGTTGGCAGGCGTGGGTCACAATGGGAGGTGCTTTCGGAGTTAATTTTTTGTGGCAGGCGCAGTATTTGGTAAACGTGGAGGACGTTTTCAAAAGGTCGAAAGTCGCGTTTTGTGAAGCTGTCGTCGATTTTGATTTTGGACATGCGGATGATTTCGCCGTGGCAGGCGCAGGACTTTGTGGGCCTCGACAAAAAAATCCCTTAGACCTAGGTAAAACGACGTTTTTGGCATTTTCAATGTTTGATTTTGGCGGTGCGAAAATCTAACATGTGCTCGCGCGATCTCGCGCGACCCTCTCGCTGCTTTGTGCGCATCGGATCGCTCTCGCTGTGGCGCGGTGGGAATTTGGCAACGTCGGATGCAACCCTTTCACAAGAACAAATGGAGGTCGAGCGTCACAAACTGGTGTATAATTCCAGTTTTGCAACTTGAGCTGCAACCCTTTCACACGAAATGGAAGTTGAATGTCAAAAACTAGTGTAAAATTGCAATTTTGCAACTTGAGCTGCAACCCTTTCGCAGGAAATGAAGGTCGAGCCTCAAAAACTGGTGTAAAATTGCGATTTCGCAACGTCAGATAGATTCGCTGTCTATGCGTAAAGACTTCTGTGTAAAGGCTTCTGTGCAGAGATCTTGCCAGAGAGACCTCTTATATAGAGATCTTGTACAGAGAGCTCTTTTAGAGATCTTGTAGAGAGACCTTGCCAAGAGACCTCTTGTAGAGATCTTGTACAGAGACTTTGCATAGAGATCTGTTGCGGTCTTGCCAAGAAAGCTCTTTTTGAGAGCTTGCAGATCTCTGAAACGGATCTTGCCAAGAGACCTCTGATAAGGAGCTTGCACAGAAAGGTTCCCAAGAGGTCCCTTACAGAGATCTTGCCAAGAGATCTTATCTTGGGAGGTTCTATAGAGATCTCAAAAAAGATCTTGCCGAAAGATCTCTTAGAGAGATCTTGCAAAGAGATCTTGCCAGGACACCTCTTGTGACGATCTTGCGCGGAGACATTGCACTGAGATCTGTTGCAGACATCTTGCCAAGAGGTCTCTTACAGAGATCTTGCCAACAAAGCTCTTGAAGAGAGCTTGTGCAGAGATCTTGCCAAGAGACCTCTTACAGAGAGCTTGTACAGAGATCTTGCCAAGAGACCTCTTATAGAGATCTTCTAGGGAGATCTTGCCAAGAAGCCCCTTACATAGATCTTGCCAAGAGACCTACTAAAGAGCGCTTCTACAGATATCTCATAAGGAGATCGTGCCAAGAGACCTCCTACAGAGATCCTGTACAGAGGTCTTGCCAAGACACCTCTTTTGGAGATCTTGTACCGAGACATTGCATAGATCTCTATTTGCAGAGATCTTCCCACATGGACATTCAACAAGCCTGTCGTCGATTCAGAGGGCAAAACCAAAAAAATGAGGTAAAACAAAAAAACATGAGCTTCAGACCAAACATTCTCTGAAAAGTGTTGGTTTTTTGGTTATTGATTTTCTCGCGGTTTTGATTGTGATGCACATCCACATCCTGTAAGAGTAGCAGTAGGTTCAGCAGGCATTTCATTATTCTGGACTGGACTGGTAAGCAAGACACACAGACACATGCATATGTATAACACCCCCATGCAATACCATATCAGAAAGCTAGCACAAAAAAAGGTAGACATTTGGGGGGTGGTACCATGTATATATATATATATATGTATATACGTATATATATATATAGTTATAGTTATTAGATGTCATGAGATGTTCTTACCTGCATATTTTTGCCATTCTGGGGAAAGCAAGACCCAGGTGTTGGCTGGCCCTCCCAATCCCCACCGCTCCGCGGAACTCGCCCAGCCGCCAGGGAGGCGATCCGCATCGTCCACGGTGCTGGGCAATGGGGGAAAAGTGACGATTGCCAAGTGGAGAAGCTGCCAGTCTTCATAGATTCTATGGATTTTCATGGATCTTCATAGATTTTCATGGATCCTTCATAGCTTTATTGATCTTCATGGATCTTCATGGATTTTTGCGGACGGTTGTAGATTTTTACGGATCTAATGTGGTTTCCACCCAAAGATGGGGACTACTGTCAGGTATGGTTCAAAGAGTCGAACGATTCACAATGCATGGATAGATGATACAACTGGGAGGCTCCAAACTGGAAGGGATGCTGTAGTTGGCAGGCTTCAAAGTTGCGTCGACTGTCAACTACAGTTTTCAGAAAACGGATCTTTTTGCCCAGTACAGGGATTGGCAGCGGAATCCGTGGGGGCAATGCGCACTACGATGGATGTGAAATCCAAACTTCCAAGCAAACAAAAGTGATCTCCTTGATGTGGATCTCAGGCGATTCTCACAGTTGGCTACAACAAAGCTCAAAGAGAAAGTTGCTTTGGTGCTATCCCAATGGTTCAAAGAACTACCTGCATGTTTCAACGCTATGTGACTATGTGATATGATGTCTCATTGCTGTACATGCACAAACACACGAATGAATCTCAACCCAGAAAAAGACCGCGCACTGTCATGCTTGAATGGAATGCATGAAGGCGAATTAAACCTCCCAAAAAGGTATGTTGCTGCGCTTGCTGAAAATTGCCCGAGACTGGATGAAGAGTAACACAGCAAACCTTATCATAAATGCCAGTTGAGAATTGTTGAAAATAAGACCCAACTGTTTGAAGTGGCATAGATTGAATATTTCTCAACGGAGCAGATGACAGACCAACATCAATAGCACTCAAGTTCCAATCCAGCCAAGACCCCTTCCCTTAGCACCTGGCTTGCTTCGAAGACGCCTTGGAGCCTTTGGGACCCAACTTGGAACCCGATCGCGTTAATTTCTTGGAACTGCTGCGCGAGGGAGCATTCGAAGCTGCAGCTCCTCAGTGCAGCAGTGTGGGACGGCCTATCACACGAGGAAAGGAAAAGAATTGGGATTTTCTATGATTGTATTTGTTTTCCCCATCGAAAATTGGGATGAAATCAAGATGCCTTACATTGCCTTACATGGCAGAATGCAACGAAGTAAGAAGAAACTGGTGGCAAATGGAAACTGTGTGCGTTTGCCCAAAACACTGCTACGTGGTACGCTGACATTGAGATGAGGATGCCACCGGTCTGCGGCACCTGCATAATTACACCACAAGCATCGATTCATGATCAAAATATGTCATAGTATGTCTGAGAATTTTGTCGAATCTTATCGAAATGGTGTACATGAGGTGTCTTTGTGCCCATGGACGGTGCACCCAAGTTTACGCCTGCAGCTTACCGAGGCCGGCTTTAGCCTGGCATTTCTTTCCGCTCAACATGTGCTGATGTGAGAACCATCAGTGACCAACAAATCCAACCAACCAACTTGCCTGACCTGACCAAAAGGCTACAGTATCATTATGTCGCAAACAAATAACAACCTGGAGTGACACCGTGATATGATTGGGGACTTTTTTTCAAAGCATCATTCTAATGCCTCTTGCATGGTTCCCACCTGGGACATGCCTGCTGCATTGCTCAATGGCACAAACAACCAAGCAGAATGTCTGGGCTGTAGCGAAGGATTCGGTGCTAGTGCGAAATGGAAATGTTTCAAACATAATCCAGTGGCTATAGGGTCTTCCTGTGGGTGTGCTGCCTGTTTGATGACTCATTTTCTTGAGCCAGCTCGGGTAGTGCCCCAGGGCTCACGCATCTGGTCCGAAAGAACAAGCACTCGCGCAAATTGTGTAGTTTCCTTTACGAACAGAAGTTGGGTTGTTTCACCCTGCCCTAAGGAAATTTATGTCAGTATGCTTGATGCACCAACCGTGTGCGATCTTGCTGCAGATCATTCTGCTCGTAGAAACCTTCCAAGTGGAATGCTGCACCGCTGCAAACCACTGTCACGACAAGAACATGTGCGTGTGTGTACGTTTCACCAAATGCCAATTTTCGGCACATGTCGTCCTTTGGTTGCGCTTGAAGCTGTATCCGCCTCAAGTCCTTTTTACAACCTACAGAAACATCTGGGCAAATCATACAAAATTCGCTATCTAAACCTGATTTAAGCCTATTTGTGATGATTCCGGTTCCCCTTCTGGTGATGCCGTTCTGAAGTCACGAAATTTCACCAATATTTTTTTTTCGCAAATCAAATTCAGGAGGTTCGAAAAAAAAAAATAGTTTTGTAGTTTTTAATGCTGTTCAGGAATGTAAGACTCCATCTACCATGATGTACCTCTCTTTGCCACGGCGTCCTCCAAGTGTTTGGATCAACGTCCTGCTGGTTCGAATCTATCTACATGTGAAAATCCGACGTTGTTCCACTGCACAGCCCTCAGCAAATCGCAGCAACAGTGCTGTATAAACGTTCGAAGTTTTTTTGATATTGAAATCATGGGAGGAAGCTGTCGACTGCGCAGGAACGTTCATGGTTGGCAGATCCAAGTCTCCGTTCACACGCATCCAGCCTGAGATGTTGCGATGACAAGTCAAGAGTTTCTATGTCTGCGCTCCACGACTGCCTGGGTAGTTTTCAAGATGTTTGGTGTCATGAGATGACACATCAAGATACATCATATATGATGTATATATATATATATATGATCCCGTGTCTCGTTTTCACGACCCCCCCACCCCGTATGGTATGGAGGTTTACCCCACCCCCCCAGTTCCCGCCCCCATCCCCCACCTCCCACCACATCCACGGTGGGGGAAGGATACATAGACACATACATGTACACATACACTGTAAACATTTGCAAATACACATACTGCGTATACACACACTTGAACAGAACTGTCATTGCGAATTTCGTAGATGGAATGCATCGGACGTGCAAAAACTGTTTGTGGCTTGAACACGCGTGAACTATCAACTATGTATGAGCACAACTGCGCAAGTTTCAAAGGTTTGTTGACGCCATTGTGTCCAAGCCATCCATGGAGTGAAAGGAAATACAAAGTGATATTAGTTGGTCGTGATATGATGAATAATAGATACTATAAACTAGATGGAATGAGTAAAAGATATAACAGACATGAACTACTTTTGGTTGACTAGTAATTGCTTTTTGTTCTTCTGTTTTCGCCTTTCTCTGCTTGTGGGTATTAATTCTTTTCTTTTCTCTTCGGTATCTCTTTCTTTGTGTTTGCCTCATTGCTTCTCTGTTTTCTCCTCTATTCTTAAAGTCTTCTCAGTATATCTATCTTTATTTTTCTGGTGTTCTTGTATTTTGTTTTCTTTTGTTCTCATGATGCTGTTTGTCTTTTTCTTTGTATTTTTCAATATTCTCTATTTGAATATTCGGTGTTGTTTCTTCTGGTCGAGGTGATGCTCTCCTGTGGCATCGTAATCCCAACCAACAAAACATCTGTTAAGACAGCTCTTATCTTTTTCAATATATTCACCTTCTCTCTTTTCGAGTTGCTTTCTGTTTTGGCATGGGAATTCTTCAATGAGAACTATTTTACAGTTTTCGACACCGAACTCCTCAAACAATTTCATAGAGTTAGCATGGTGTTTTTGGTGATTTCTATTGTTTAAGTTTATATAGATAAGATTTACAATCTCTTCTATGTCTTGCCATTCTTTGACTCAGTTTTTCAATTGTTGAATCGCTGTAGCATTTATTTTAACCAACATCAACTATCTTATAAACTTGTCCGTTTTCATATCTGTTCACATCTATCTATATACATATATCTTAAATCATCTTTTCGTGATGTAGATATTTGATGGCGTAATGTCCAAATGGGAGACTCTCAAAATCTGAATACCAGTAGCGTTTATTGTCGTAGTTGCTTGAAGCATATTTAGTCTGATTAATGCTATAGATTTGATGGTTCTTACTTCTGATAGTGTTAAAACTGACTTCTTCTTTACAGTTTCTATTCAGTGTCTCTTCATAAGTTTTGTAACTTAACTGATTGCTCACTTTATGCTTGACTACTCCTTTACTTTTCTTGTGTTCTTTCTCATCACCATATACTTTATAACAATATGCCTTTGGTTTCAATCCAATAAAGTGAGTAGTTATTTTACCGTTCATTTCATCCTTGAATTTCCCTAATACCTTCTTATTGGTTTTATCATAGTTTGGATGTTGTAGATTATAATCACTAAAATCCATGTATTCATTAATTTCTTTGAAGTCTTCATATAAGTCATCAGTCTCAACTTTTATCACATAACTATCAGTGTCAGTATATACCAACTTGATTTGATTGTCATATTTTGGTTTCAAAACATCATAGTAAAACGACATGTGAATTTTAGAATAATCTAAAATAGACATACCCATGTAGATAGGTTTGTTTAGTTCCACTGTGTGTTTATCCTTTTCAACAATTACAAGGTCTTCATTTATGATATGTCTGTGTTTGAATAGCGGTTTATTTACCAGTTTTTGGAAGCGTTCAGGCGTATTGACTATCTCATAATCACCATGCTTTCTTACATTCTCCATGGTCTTCCCGTATACGCTGTTATTCATTAACTTAAACAAATCTTTTTCAAAATCATTCTTGGCATTCTTTCTCTTTTCGGTGTTGAATTCAATGAATGGTTTTAAGAAGTTTGCTTGTTTAAAACTTATTGCCCTTTGCACTTTTCGAAGACTTAATCCATGCTGTAAATAAAACTTCAGTGCTGATATCTTTTTACCCATAACATTTAATACTAATTTATTTGCCTTTTCATCACCGGCATCTTTTCCATAATAGTATTTGTGTATATCCTTTTGGACTTGTGAAAGCATATTCTCACTGATACACATGATTTCAGGTGCTAGTGGATAGTCTTTATGTAAATCATGTAGTTCTTTTGGATAATCTAAATCAACTTCCAATATGTATCCTATGTCATNTAGTGGATAGTCTTTATGTAAATCATGTAGTTCTTTTGGATAATCTAAATCAACTTCCAATATGTATCCTATGTCATCATCATCACAATATTTCATTACCCTCTTCTCATCCATTCTGCCGTAATGCTATTTAAAATCATCATAGGGAAGTTTCTTACACATTGCTAATCCGTAAAGGTTATTAGCATCTAAATAACTTATGTAAGATGAAGGCTTAGATTTATCATAATCTTCATTCATGTATTTATTGTTTGCTTCTACCTTCTTAAAGGAGCACTGTGTCATTCCTCCTCTTAATCCATGTTCAATCATCTCATACATTTCTTTTATGTGTATTTGTTGAAGTTTCACTCCTGTTAGTGATAAAAAGGCATTCCAAGAATAATTAGGTAAGGTGAGATAATATGCTGGGTCTAATCCGTAATAGTTCAAGCACATATCCCTAAAATTTTCAAAAACATCAGTCAGTAAATATACATCAGTCATCAAATATAAATCATGATATTCACCAAGATTTTTTAAGTTAAAATGTTTCCATACAATATTTGCTCTGGCGTAGTCTTTGTCAGTTATGTTTTCTTCGTATAATTGACTATAAAAGTATTCTTTCTTTGGTAGTTTTATTTCATCAAATTTATCCCACGAGTTCATATAGTCATAGGGATATATACCCTTATCAGTCAGCAAATTCAAATCAGTTTTAGATTTGATATATGGGTTGGTGCTTGTATATCTGAAACGAGTTTCCCAATCTTTAATCTTTTCATGTCCTTCATATTTGTTTAATCTAACTAACTTATCTAATGAAGCAGCTAAGAAAGCAAAACTGTCTTTAAACTGACAAGCGCCAAATGAAAAGGTTATGAACTTTTAGCTGTTTTGTGCTATTACATCTATTCTTTTGTTTTGGTTTAGTTCTATGTTTAGTTCATTTGCTCTGGCAATGATTAAGTGAGCGTCATAGTTTTTGAGATTATGAAAGAAGATAGGGATTTTAAAATATCTAAATGAATAATCCAGATTACACTTTACATGCGCTGCGNTGATTAAGTGAGCGTCATAGTTTTTGAGATTATGAAAGAAGATAGGGATTTTAAAATATCTAAATGAATAATCCAGATTACACTTTACATGCGCTGCGCCTCTGTATTTGCCTGCGAAGTGGCAGTGGTCTTGGACTTTTGTATCATCAGGTTGGAATTTCTTATTACATATAGAGCAGTGGGTCGCGTTTCTAAATTCTGTCTTTTGTTCGTAAGTTAATTCATCCATAGGTTTATTGACATTCATTTTTTCAAATATATCTTTCTTAATTTCCGTCAGTTTCTCTACAAAGTGTTTCATACAATCCTCACCTCTGTATAAGTACGGTTGGCAAGTATTATCAATCCTGCTTACTACATTTAACATATAACCGCACGGTTTATGTTCTTGATATGTGCCTTTTATGCCAGTATTAGAGTTAGTGGTTAGACATTCAAAATCACCACAGATTACAAAAGGACAAGGCAAATTAGTATTATGCTTTTCAAATTCTATATAGGTGTCTTTATCTGGCATCTTTGTTTGTTGTCCTTCTGATGCCATGCATCCTTTTTCAAGATGTTTCTTANTTAGTATTATGCTTTTCAAATTCTATATAGGTGTCTTTATCTGGCATCTTTGTTTGTTGTCCTTCTGATGCCATGCATCCTTTTTCAAGATGTTTCTTATATACCTTTTCTGATTGAAATGGGTTTAAGCAATGGTGGCAGTAAAACTTTTTATTAGTGTTGCTACTGCTC